>CAUYON010104868.1:0-22560 GCA_963573935.1 Arctocebus calabarensis | reverse complement strand
GCTTGCATTTGCCAGACGTTAAGAGGTTGGATGGTGAACTTTCTGCAAACCAAGTCAATTCACAATTTCACACAGACTGAAAAGAATCAGGGACAAAACTACACAAATACAGGTTTTTTTGTTTGTTTTTTGTTTTGTTTTTTTTTTTGAGATAGAGCCTCAAGCTGTCTGGATAGAGTGCTGTGGCATCACAGCTCACAGCAACCTCCAATTCCTGGGCTCAAGCGAGTCTCCTGCCTCTGCCTCCCAAGTAGCTGGGACCACAGGCCCCTGCCACAACGCCCAGCCATTTTTTGGTTGCAGCTGTCATTGTGGTTTGGAGGGCCTGGGCTGGATTCGAACCCGCCAGCTCAGGTGTACGTGGTTGGCGCCTTAGCCCATTGAGCCACAGGCTCTGAGCCTATCTTTAAGTTTTCAATGGTGATGACACCTTAGGGAAAACCTCTGTATTGGCTTTGCTTTGTTTGGTTTTAGAAAGAAGACAAATTGGCTCGCTTAGAGAAAGCTATTAACCCCTTGCTGGATGATGATGACCAAGTGGCATTTTCTTTCATTCTGGACAACATTGTCACCCAGAAAATGATGGCAGTTCCAGATGTAAGTGGTCTCTGTGCTAAATATTGTGAGGATAATACAGAGGAAAGCAAAGAAGTATAGGTTGCGTGTATATATATGTCAGAAAGCCTAAGTAATGGTATATTTTAATTGAGACTAGTATGTAATTTTAAATATTGACCTTTGGCTGTATGAGTATATTATCATTGAAGTCAAATGAATGCTTGCTTGCTGGAATTCAGTACTTGAATGCTCCTGAATAGCTCTGGAGAGAAAGGATGTCAACTAATGGGAGAGACCTTTGATTTAGAGGTGCTTCTAGGCAAAGGACACTTTGATGATTATCAAGAGTTTGTATTCTTTTGTTTCATTTTTTTGTTGTTGTAATGGTCTTCCCCAGGAATTTTCTTTTTACACTGTTGTAGGCATGTTTTTTAGTGTGTCATTCTATGAAACTTGAGAATGAGAGTAAGGAATAGGGAATTTTAACTTTGTTCCTAGAGTAGGGGTTCTTATCCTATCAAGGCACAGAACCCCTTAAAGAAATCCATGAACTCCTTAAGTTATATACAGAGTTTTATTTATTTATTTATTTATTTATTTATTATTAAATTATAACCGTATGCATTTGTGGGGCACAATGTGCTGGTTTTATATACAATTCAGAATGCTTACATCAAACTGGTTGACATAGCCTTCACATCACTTAATTATTGTGTTAAGATGTTTATACTTTATTCTTAATAGATTTGACATGTACCCTTGCAATATGCACCCTAGGATATACAGAGTGTTTTGCTGGGAAAAGGGTCTATACTTTTTGTTAGGAATACATAATCCAGCAAAGGTTGAGAATTTGTGGTATAAAGAGTCCCATTTCATTGCTCATGTCTTCTTTTTACTAGTCTTGGCCGTTTCATCACCCAGTTAATAAGAAGTTTGTTCCAGATTATTACAAAGTGATTGTCAATCCAATGGATTTAGAGACTATAAGGAAGGTGAGTGTTTGATCTAAAATGCCTTTTTGTAATCAAATGACTTTTATGTGTATCTGAGTGTCTGATTCCTTTCATTACAGAATATTTCTAAGCACAAGTATCAGAGTCGAGAGAGCTTTCTAGATGATGTGAACCTTATTCTGGCCAACAGTGTTAAGTATAATGGTGAGTATTTGTCTTTTTTCTCCCTCTTCATCAATCTGTCCATCCAACATTAGTTATTAGCATTGTTTTTTGTTCTGTTTTGTTTTGAGACAGTCTCTCTATGTCGTCCTTGGTAGAGTGCCATGGCATCGCAGCCCATAACAACCTCAAACTCTTTGGACTCACTCGATTCTCTTGCCTCAGACTCCCAAGTAGCTGGAAGGTACAGGTGCCCACCACAATGCCCTGTTATTTTTTGTTGCAGTTATTGTTGTTTAGCTGGCCCGGGCTAGGTTTGAACCCGCCAGCCTCGATATATGTGGCTGGCACCGTAACCACTATGCTATGGGTGCTAAGCCAGTTGTTAGCATTGTTAACATTTAGCAACCTTGGGCGGCGCCCGTAACTCAATGGGTAGGGCGCTGGCCAGATATACCAGGGCTGGTGGGTTTGAACTCGGCCCCAGCCTGCTAAACAATAATGACAACTACAACAACAAAAAAATAGCCAGGCGACTTGGCGCCTGTGGCTCAACGGGCTGAGGCGCCAGCCACGTACACCTGAGCTGGCGGGTTCGAATCCAGCCCCGGCCCGCCAAACAACAATGACGGCTACAACCAAAAAATGGCTGGGTGTTGTGGCCTGTAGTCCCAGCTACTTGGGAGGCAGAGGCAGGAGACTTGCTTGAGCCCAGGAATTGGAGCTTGCTGTGAGCTGTAATGCCACAGCACTCTATCTAGGGTGACAGCTTCAGGCTCTGTCTCAAAAAAATAATAATAATAATAAAAATAGCCAGGCATGGCGGGCGACTGTTGTCCCAGCTCCTTGGGAGGCAAGAGAATCGCTTAAGCGCAAGAGACTGAGTTTGCTGTGTACGGTGATGCCATGGCACTCTACCCAGGGTGACAGCTTGAGACTCTCTCTCAAAAAAAAAAAATTTAGCAGCCTTGAGCAATGATAGCAGAAATAGTCAAGTGGCATAGTCTGCTTTTTATTGAAAGCAGGTATATATTTTAGTATGTAAAGTTTGCTGTTAACCTTTTTTTTGGGAAACAGAGTTTCACTTTGCGGCCCTTGGTAGAGTGCCATGGCATCACAGCTCATAGCAACCTCCAACTCTTGGGCTTATGCGATTCTCTTGCCTCAGCCTCCCAAGTAGCGGGGACTACAGGCGAGAAGAGGATTTTCTTAAGCTGAGTTGTAAAAGATAAATGACATTTGCTAGGGAAAGAATGTGAGAAGAACGTGTTCTAGATAGAATAACAATAAAAGACACAGATGCCTGAAATTCCATGACAGGTTTCAGAAACAAGATGTTGGGGCTTTACATGATATGTGCCTATAGTCCAAGCTACGCAGAAGCTGAGAGGGGAGGATCACTTGAGCCCAGGAGTTCAGGACCATCCTAAGCACACACAGTGACACTCCATCTGTATAACGATAAGAAAAGAATAGTAATAATAATTTTAAAATTTTAAGAAAAGATGTTGGATTTACAGTTTAGCGTACATCTTGTTACATGACTAAGCAGTTCTGTGTTTGTAGTGGTAGACAAAAGATAAATCATATAGCCTTGTGTGCCATACTTAGAGTTTTTACTTTATCCTAAATGGGAAAACCCAGGAGGAATTAAGCAGAGAAACAATGATTCCATGTAACTCCTTAAGCAAGTAGAAGAGAGAGCTAAGGGCATGTGAGAGAATTGCCTAGCATACTGAGGTCTTAACTAAGAATCCATTTGATTATATGATTTTTTTCCTGTAATATTTAGCAGCCCGAATAGTGTGGCTATGTTTGTCAGATAAAAAGTATAGTGGATTAGAGGGAGGTGGTGAAGGAGGGGGCAACCAGAAAGACAGGAAATGGGCATTCTGGGGTTTGATGTCATGGAGGAATGAAAGATGAGTACAAGTTTAGGGAGCTATATATGACTAAAATATGTGTACATTTGTACACACAGAAGGTGCCCCAAACATGTATATACATTTTAAGAAAGGGAAAAACTGTATTAAAATTGTAATACTAAAAAAAAAAATTGTAGGGGCGGTGCCTGTGGCTCAAAGGAGTAGGGCTAGTGAGTTCAAACCCCAGCCAAAAAAAAAAAAAAGTAATACTCAAGTCACATTTGACTTCTGTGATTATAATAGGTACTCAAATGTGACTTATATTCATCTTTTGTTATCTGTGTGTATTGAGTATTAGAATTTGAATATGGTTTTTTCCTTTCTTAAAATGTGTATACATTTTTTTTTTTTGGTTCCATATGTGTGTTTGTGTGTATATGATTAAGGACTTGAGCCTTCCATCTTTGTTCCTTTTGGGTTGGGTTGAGAAAAGCCATTTTCTAATCTATCCTAATCAAAATGTGGACAAAAGTATTCATGGTAATATTACTGTGCTCTTCTTCTTACTCATTGGATGTACCTTGTTAGGTCACTTATCTCGCCATTATTCCTGAAAACAGCTGAACTTGATCATCTACAATTCTGGTAAATAGAGGTGTGCTCACAGATGTATAAAAAAAGACCATATATATAGCAAGTGGTAAACACTCAAGAATGTTATAGAAAGGCTGATTATCTGGGCGGTGCCTGTGACTCAGTGGGCAGGGCGCCGGCCCCATATGCTGAGGGTGGCAGGTTCAAACCCAGCCCCGGTCAAACTACAACAAAAAAATAGCCAGGTGTTGTGGCAGGCGCCTGTAGTCCCAGCTACTCGGGAGGCTGAGGCAAGGGAATCACCTAAGCCCAGGAATTGGAGGTTGCTATGAGCTGTGTGATTCCAGGTCACTCTACCATGGGCCATAACCCTGTCTCTACAAAAAACAAAAAAGAAAGAAAGAAAGAAAGAAAACAAAGGCTGATTGTCGCTGGTGTCTGACTTAAAACATAGGGGAGATGTATGTGGAACTTGTGTGAAAGGTCAAGAAAAACCCAGAAAATGGTAATAGAAAAATAAGCAGAGAGCAGATGGACAAATCACGGAAGATAAAAATTAAATAGCTAATGGACATGATTAGATATTCCATTGTACCAGTAATCAAGGCAAATTAATAGGAGATGGCTTGGCATCCATAGCTCTGTGGTTAGGGCATTGGCCACATGCACACAGGCTGGCGGGTTCAAACCTGGCCCTGGCATGCTAAACAACGACAACTGCAACAAAAAAATAGCCAGGCATTATGGCAGGTGCCTGTAGTCCCAGCTACTTGGGAGGCTGAGGCAAGAGAATTGCTTAAGCCAGTAGTTCTCAACCTGTGGGTCGAGATCCATAGGAACTGTATTAAAGGGCCATGTAGGAAGGTTGAGAACCACTGACTTAAGCCCAAGGGTTTGAAGTTGTTGTGAGCTGTGACACCATGGCATTCTACCTTGGGTGACATAGTGAGACTTTGTCTCAAAAAAATAAATAGGTAGGGGCTCAGCGCCTGTGGCTCAACGGGCTAAGGCGCCAGCCACGTACACCTGAGCTGGCAGGTTCGAATCCAGCCCAGGCCTGCCAAACAACAATGACGGCTGCAACCAAAAAATAGCCAGGCGTTGTGGCGGGCGCCTGTAGTCCCAGCTAAGAGAATCGCTTCAGCCCAAGAGTTCAAGGTTGCTGTGAGCTGTGACGCTACTATATTCTACTGAGGGTGATATAGACTCTGTTTCAAGAAAAAAAAATAGTGATATCTTGTTTTAACCTATTAGATAGATAAGCTCAGCATTTTCTTCTTCTCTTTCTTTTTTTTTTTTTTTGAGACAGCATCTCACTTTGTCACCTTCAGTAGAATGCTGTGACATCTTAGCTCACAGCAACCTTGAACTCTTGGGTTCAACCAATTCTCTTGCCTAAGCCTCCCAATTAGCTGGAACTACAGCTGTCCACCCCATTGCCTGGCTATTTTTAGAGATGTGGTCTCGCTCTGGCTTAGGCTGGTTTCTATCCTGTGAGCACAGGCAATCTATCCACCTTGGCCTCCCAGAGTGCTAGGATTACAGGCATGAGCCACCGTGCCCAGCCCTTCTTCTTTTATTTGTGTATTTTTAGTTTTGAGATAGGGTCTCTATCACCCTAGGCTAGAGTGCAGTGGCATGATCATAGTTTACTGCAACTTCAAACTCACGGGCTCAAATGATCCTTCCAACTCAGACTTACACTTAGCTAATTTTGTTCATTTATTTATTTTGTAGAGTTTAGGTTCTGACCTTGTTGCCCAAGCTGGCCTCAAACTTGTAGTCTCAAGCTATCCTCTTACCTCTGGTTCCCAAAGTGCTTCAATTATAGGCATGATCCACTGCTCCCAAAGTGCTGGGATTATAGGCATGAGCCACAATACCCAGTCAAGCTCTTTTTTTTTAGTGGAAGTACTCAATGCTAATGAGGCAGGTGCTCTCACATATCAGTGTTGATAATATGAAATGGTGAGACATTTCTGAAAAGCCATTTGGCAACATTGAGAGACTTAAAAATAGTTAAGCAAGTACTTAAGTAGACTTGGATTTGAATATTGATCCTATTACTTAATAATAACAATATGAGGCTCGGCGCCTGTAGCTCAACGGGCTAAGGTGCCAGCCACTTACACCTGAGCTGGCGGGTTCGAATCCAGCCCGGGCCCGCCAAACAACAGTGATGGCTGCAACCAAAAAATGGCCGGGCGTTGTGGTGGGCGCCTGTAGTCCCAGCTACTTGGGAGGCGGAGGCAAGAGACTCGCTTGAGCCCAGGAATTTGAGGTTGCTGTGAGCTGTGATGCCATAGCACTCTATCCAGGGTGACAGCTTGAGGCTCTGTCTCAAAAAAAAAAAAAATACTACGCTAAATCTGTGTTTTAAATGTACTTTAAGGTGAATTTTTGTGATTGTTCACCAGAGGTTTGATTCTAGATCACTACTGATCCTAATTCTTTCTTGACTCCTTGCAGTAGCTTCCGTCAGCTTGTCTGCCTTATTCCGGCTCCATCACTTTCCTATTTTACAACTGAGCTTCTGTGACTGGTGATAACTTTGGTCTTTCAATTAGCTACTCTGCCTGCACATCCTTCAAGGTTCTCCGATGTTTCTATAAAAGCAGAATTCACTGGTTTTCAACTTTATCTTCAAAAACAATTCTACAAATCACCAACTTTCGCTATAAAATAAAGTTCCTAATTGGGGCCATTTTGGATTATCTAGGATGTGACTATCAAGTCGAAAGTAATAACTTCTCATTTAAAAAAAAGTAGGGGACCATTCTACTTTGTATGACAGTATGTAGAGAACATAATACAGTTAATCATAGAAATAGTTTCAGAATTTATACTCAAAAGTTCTAACACTGAAAAAATAAAGACATTTTTTATTTACTTACAAAAGGTCAAAAGGACATGATATCTTCTACTGAAAAGAAAGAAATACCTTACAGGAAAAAAAGAAAAAGGACAGCCTATGAAAAATACAATCTTTTCCCCATTTCAGTTTTGGTACAAGTGGAAAAAAGGAATTTGATGAAGGTTTTGATAAAATAACCTGGAAAAAACTAAGCAACTTCTCTATTTTCCCAATTTATTTTGATTCCATTTTATTTTTATTTAAGCACATCTTACACACACATACATACCCCAACCCTTAAGAAAAAAAAAAAAAAGGCCCGAAATTTTAGTTACACCACATGTGGTTTTCATTTGTGAAAAATGAACAAGCTGTTTGTGGTTAAACTGTCTAATCGCCTGTTATCAATCTAGCACTGCATTCAAGATTTACAGGATACATCAGCTTCTGTGCCACATTAGCTGTACAGGGGGGGGTGGGAGGAAAGAGGAGGAGGAGAGAGTTTATCCTGAGGAATAATATTTCCAATGCAGCCACACTCGCACTACATCTGGTTGTGCTGGTAGCGGCAGTTAAATTGAAATATTTCACAGCGTGTGTCAGAAACATGCAGAATGGTAATTATGACAGATCTGATTAAGCCAGAGTGCCACAAGCTCCCTGGCCAGCGCCGGTTGTGCAGGTGTGACCTTGTGCGTGCCTGCGTGTGTAAATAAAATTAATTACAAGCGAGAGGGTGAAGGCTTCAGTGACATCACAAAGCGGAGAAACTCCCAAGGGGGAGACCTAATGGAATATTTTCCCTCAGTCTAATAATACAGTTCATATTGACTTGAGGTAATTAGTGGGATCATTAAAGCAGTTTTCCCGGCGTATTTGGCTGCCTGATCAGATTAGTGAAAATGTTCTTCAGAACAAGCCCTGTGTGGTCTGCCAGAGAGGAGGAAATAAAAAGCAACAAAGCATATTTTGGAATGATAAGCAGCGCTGGACTTTTACTCCAGCAAAAAAAAAAAAAAAATCTCTACTTCTCTCTGGAGCCTGTAGATCCAACTGTCCTGTCCATTTTCATTCTTCTATTCCCCTTGGGTATTCTTCTACGCATTCTGAACTGCTTCTTCATTTCCCCTTTCCCTCTGTAAAATCAGACTGCTTTATCTCTAAAAGCCATATCCAACTCCCCAACAAATCTCTTCTAAATAAGGCAATTTTAAAATTGGGGAAAAGTATCTTAAATGACTGCTTTACTGTTAACTGATAAGATGGGGCAACTGGGAGGGGCAAAAAAAAAAAAAAGGATGAGGAGAAAAACGACATTTAAAATTCACCTGCTAAACAAAAGATTCTTCTCTTATGTAACACCTAACAGATTTAAACATTTATTCCAACTTGGTTCTCAAAATGGGTTTAGTGTTGGACGAAGTTGGGGAATACATTCTTCTACTTGAACAGAAAACAGAGTCCTTGTCAAGAAAAGGGCCATTTGTCTGAAAATACTCTATTGAGCATGCTCTACCTTGCCACTGGAATATGCCGAGCACTGTCACAGATGGCAGGCTCTGACAGTTCCCATCCGTAGCGTCGATACTCGACAGTTCAGCACAAGATCAGTGACATTCTGTCTCATTAGAACCACGCTAATTATCACAGCTAGTTTCAGGGGAAACCATGTGTTGCAATGGTCAATTTGAAGGAGTCTGTGCATCAACAAACTGGTAATAAGGATCAGACACCTTATTATATGACAGCATGCTGCCTATGATCTGATTTACGGAATCAGAGGCACTGAGGCGGCCGAGGAGGCTGGCAGTTTATGAAACACTGTGTTTAAACCCAATTCCTGAAACGTACTAGTTGAAAAGGGAATTGTTAAAAAAAAAAAAAATACACAAAGGCAACCAGAATAGTTGAATCACAAAATGAAAGAAGAGATTTTCTATTGACATATTACAGAAGTAGATTGAGACTTAAGAAAAAAAAAATTCATCAATTCAACAGTTGTATGTTAACTCCACAAATGGTTTTGAACTTGTATTTTTACTAGGTATTTAATTATAAATTATAAAGTAGGTATATGTCTATTGATCTCTAAAATACAGATATGTATTTTTAAATGGGTGTTCTATGATAAACCGTGTCATTTTTGACAAGCAAAAACATCCCATGTCTGAAAGTGTAACAAGCACACTTAAAAAATGCGTAATCTGGCTCGGCACCTGTGGCTCAGAGAGCTAAGGCGCCAGCCACATACACCTGAGCTGGCGGATTCGAATCCAGCCCGGGCCTGCCAAACAATGACAGCTGCAACCAAAAAATGGCTGGGCGTTGTGGCAGGTGCCTGTAGTCCCAGCTACTTGGGAGGTGGAGGCAGGAGACTCGCTTGAGCCCAGGAATTGGAGGTTGCTGTGAGCTTTGATGCCACGGCACTCTACCCAGGGTGACAGCTTGAGGCTCTGTCTCAAAAAAAAAAAAAAAAAAATTAGATAATCCCTAATATTACTTTTTAAGGTACTGAAGTTATTCTTGACAGGGCAGGAAAAAAAAACTTACACTAGAGTCACATTACTAACGGAAGTTCTTCCATCCTTCTTTAGGACCTTTCATTGATGTGAAATTTTAATGGTACAGTTTCTTCCAAAAGTATTTTTCTATTTTCATTTTGCATAAATGTATTTTCATAGCTCATTCATTTTGCAAGGTCTTTATTTTCATTTCTCATGTGAGGAAAAAAGTAGATAAAGCTGAAATAAAACCTACCTTCATTATCAAAAACACAAAACACAAAACTATTCAGACTTCTGAGAAAATAGTTTGTCTTTTAACAGGTAAACTGTTACATGATTGTATCAGTGTTATAGTTGTGGATTAAGTTTAATTGAATGACATTCAGGTTTAAGATCAATTCCTATTAAGAGTGAAACCCTGCTGGTCTACTCTCTTTTCTACTCCTATTTTTGTAGGTACTTGATCTTGTCCTAAAGAACTAATACTTCAACTGTCAGAACCAAATATATAAGAATTTGCAAAAAAGAGAAACTATAGAATATTCTTAGTTTATACTTTTCAGTTTAGGACAAAAGGTAGTCTCAGATGAAAGCAGATACTGCGAACATTAACTGGTATACCCATGCTTCAGAACATATATCCTGACTGAACTGTTGTAAAGTGGTCACCCCTATAATGAACTTCAAGAACTGGTCCAATAGTCACAAGTTGATTCCCTTAAATTTTACCTAAAATTTTTCTTATGACATTTACTAAAGATGAAGAAACTATGTTTCCTAAGTTATGACTATATTTGTAACAGTTAAATTTATCAAGTGGATCAAAGATGAAAATGCATTTATGACCTGAAGTTAATCAATTTTTCATTTAGGGGAAAAAGTGAAAATTTTAAATTATTTGAAAGTAGTAACAAGATAACCAAAGATCCTCTGTTCAACTTGTTGAAGTGGATAATACCAAGTGCCCAGGGGATAAAAACCTCTTTATGTGACCTTTACAGCCAAAACTATGTTGGACAAGTGTTCTAGTTAGTAATTCTGGGCCTCCTTGATCAAAGCATAGATTTTTCTAAAACATATGCTTCCTTTTATAATGTAGAAATCTGAAAAGGATGTATATTCAGATCCACAAATTTAACTAGTTTTAAAAAAATCATATAAAACAATTATGTATCTTCAAACTATTAAATTATATCAATCTATAAAGCCATTCATTTTAATAGTTCTGTCTCCCAACATAAAAATAGGTCAACATTTTAGAAAACTGACTCTAATATGGATCCCCAACATTAAGATGTAGAGATTATTAGAGATGGCTACTAATGAATTCCACATCCCTCTTGCTTAAGAATATAGCAAATGGGCCTCCAAAACCATGTGCTAAACTTAGCATGGGCCAACTGGTGAGATGCAGGGACTACACTCTGGGTCGTGTTACCTCCCTCCTCCTACTCTTCCCTCTTCCAGGCAAGGAGATCCAGGGAAACCTACGCTATATCTCTCTCAGGAGTTTCCTCTACTCGGTTTTATCTGAGTAAACGGGAAAGTTCTCTGTTCAGACACTGGCTGAAGAAAGCTTTGTCTCCCTAAGAGAGGCAGCTCCGAGGCCACAATGCAAAGGTCTTTCCACAGACTGCTACCAAAGGATGTGACACCAGGAATAACAGAAACCGTGACTCTCAAATCTGCAGGGCCTCCTGTTTGCCTTAAATAGGAAGCAACACAGGTGAAATCCTGTTGTAGCAAAGTCTGTTATAAGAACCTTCCAAAAGAATGAGTCAGCACAGAGTTTCAAACTGTAGCTTCCATGAAGTGCAATTTAATTCTAACAAAATAAAAGATGTCTTCGCTAACATGCTGGAAATACAGAATGCAATGTCACTGGTTTCGTGATTTTATTCCTGGATTTTGTCACTATAGATTCCTATTGCCAGCAGTGAAGATTACATTTTTAGTCCTATTTCTAGCCACACTGATTTGTGACATATGTTGTATTCATATTTAAGACATCCAATTACCATCTAAGGATTTCAAAACCTAAAGGTCAGAATGATGCTTTTTTTTAACCTACAAACCCAAGGAGCACAGAAGTGTTCTTTTTTCGTCTATTCCTCTTTTTTTCTCTCATCCTGGAGGCCCTGAAACTCAATGATAAAAGTGAGAAGTAGATGGAAGCAAAATACTTTAAATTATTTGGTCTCTTCTACCAGTTGTCCTAATTTGCCGAGTCAGAAATCCTTTTTCTTTTCTTCTGAGTGTTAAAACCCCACCTATATCAATCAGCTGAAGTTGTACCAACCACAGCATCCTATAACTCAGAGATTGTAAATAATTATACCAAAAGTATGTTCAAATAGAATTTTCATCATCTAGCTGCTTTACCTAACAGAAATACCCTGTTCAATAAAGAAGTAGAGAGAAATCATCTTCTAAACACAAGTGGCGATACAGCACAGCTCTGCAAAAGCCCTTACTCTTCTTACTGCACAACTCTTATCCGTAAGCTCCACCTATGCAAACATGAAAATCAATGTAACAATTTGATATACAAGACAAGGGCTACAGTGCTGCTAATGTCCCCTTGCTGGACACACACCTTAAGTCTCAGAGCTCTCAAGGGGTTTGCTGTGGAATAAAATTAGATTTTAACATCTGCCACCATTAAGGAAAAAATTCCATTTTCATCTCCCATATGAAAACACTATAACCACTGAACAGTAACTGAACCTTGATACCATAATGGTTATTACCCAAATCAACTATTTTTTTTAAACAGTAAAATTAGCAAATTCTGCTCTCATAATTATTTGAATGTTATCAGACTAAATGTTTGATAAAATTCCAATATGATTCACTTGGAAAAACTGCTGCTTATTTGAATACCCAGAATATAAAGTGTATTCATTTGTAGCTATTCACATTAT
Organism: Arctocebus calabarensis; assembly: GCA_963573935.1. Taxonomy (NCBI): domain Eukaryota; kingdom Metazoa; phylum Chordata; class Mammalia; order Primates; family Lorisidae; genus Arctocebus; species Arctocebus calabarensis. The sequence goes on along the minus strand of CAUYON010104868.1, from coordinate 10,143 downwards.
GTCTAAAGCATATCATCTTTTTAAAGTTTGCATTAGCTTGCTTTCCTAACCAAGCACAAAAAGTAGCCTACCTTCAGATTTTACCTGCATATTTTATTCAGATGTTTCTATCAGAGTTAAAAACAATCTCATATCTATTATTCATTGAAGACAAGAGACAATATAATACATGGGAAATGGTGGAATCTGCATGGTTTCTTTCACTGAAAATTCTTCATGCATTAGTCACTGAAGAGCATGCTTTACCTTTTAAAATGAAAGGTATCTGAGATACATAAATACATGATAAATAAATCACCCTTATCCACGTGGAGGACTGAACATCTTGCTTACCACATTATGAAATGTTACCATTTGTATATAGTGCTGTATGTATAATTAAAAGTTCTTTTGCAAACATTATAGCAAGTGACCTCATCCCATCTTGAAAGACTCTTGGGCTTTCAAAAGTTAATTTTCTTAATATTATAGCATCACTGACAGAGCCTGGATTACAGCTAGCTTCCTCTAATTCCCCACCACATATACCCACCTCTATCAGGCATAAGGAACTCTGAGGATTCTGTGTTGGCAATAACCTGAGTTCCAATCGTTAAATTGGAGGGTTTCCTATGGGAAAACCCTTACAATTTCCATCACTTAGTCTAGCATCCCTATACCTTTTCCTGGCGCAGGGTATAACCTTACTACTGACGCTGCCTTGAACCCTAAAGAAATACAAAAATAGGAAGAGAAATGCAGAGAATTTGGAGTTGGCTCAAGTACTGAATAGTTGAGTGACCCTCATGTGTAAAATGAGAAAAATAACAACAGGGTTACTAAATTGAATGTAGATAATATATGACACATGATAAGGTCTAACATGAAAAAGATGCTGGTTAAGCCAACCCAGACAGCCAGGGCGAGACACAGAAGCAGCTGGAGGTAGGTGGGCTGAGACAGGAGTGACTCGGGTCCTTCCCGCGGCACACACACTTCCTCCTGGCGGGCTGCCGCTGCATCTGACAAGCCCCGGTACACACATCTGAGGCATAAATAACTATTTTTTAATTCTGACCATGAAAAAAGGTCAGTCAGATTTGAAGATTTTGGGGGGGTGGGGGAGGGAGTTAGTTTTTCTGTTTCCTTTGCAAACATCAGGTAGGAGAACAGAAAAAGTAAACGACCACCTTTCCTTATTACCCAGGTTTCCTCTGTTAGTAATACATAACGGGTTTGGGGCTGTTTCGTTTTTAAGTAATTGCTGATCTTTGTACATATTTTCCAAAAGAGGGTAGAGCTAATAGCTAAACTGAATGGTGAAGAGAAGACTCCAAAAATGCTCTGCCAGGAGAATTGAGGAAAATCTGTCCAGGGGAATAAGTTAAAGGTTTGCCTAACCCATAGCTTAGAACTGGCCCTTGGATTCTCTCTCCACAAGTCAAGAGGAAATTAGCTAAAACCTTTGGGAGTTCTGGGCAAGACACCCAGCACACTACAGCAGACCGTAGAAGCCCCCACAGACACTGCTGACACAGAGCCTCAGGAAGGCAGTGCAGAACAAGGTACAAAGAGCAAGTACGTTTAAAAATTCCTCAGAACGTCGCTCATGTGACATTACCACCCAACTGCCGCGAGTGCCTGAATAGTTCCAAAAGCAGTAACTCTGCCCAGGTGGGGAAAAGCTGGGGTATCATTTAAAAGAATGAATTCAAAAGTAGCAAAGAAGCTAATAACACAGGACGCTACAGGACAGTCAGTCAGTAAAGAAAATGGTGGGAGGAGGCAGGTGTGGATTCAATTAAATGACACATGACAGGAAATGAAATGGCGATTACTGAAAAGTTTTACTATTAATTTTTATGGGTTTTAAAGCTGACCCTTACTCTAATAATATGTGTCTAGTTTATCCATTTTGGAGGTCTGGGGAAAGTGTCAGGTCCTTGTAGGAATGCAATCTGTTATTATTGATCATTGGACAGATCCGAAGAAAGAAAAGATACAGGATCAGAAAGAGAGGCAAGAAAATAATATATTTAAATCTGAGATCCTCAGCATAATTAGACTAAATAGCCAAAACAAGAATGTGCAGGGTGGGTGGGTGGGGTGACGTGAGAACAGGACATTTCTCCTCAATGCATAGTCTTGGCACGTTAATGAAGGCATCTGAAGAAGCACACAGGTTTAAAGCGGCTCTAACATTCTATCATAATTAGAAACATTTCAAGAGCCCTGTAATTTCCAATCAAAATTACAGTAATTTCCGATATACAAGCCATGATTCATGACAGAATTTTACATTCCATGAGAGATTACGGTGGCCTGATGTATGACACGCTGAGTACGGCACTAACATAAACAATTCAGTTTAATGTTTAAACAGCACTTGATGTTTAGAATCTCACAATAAAAGAAACATGTTATTGTAGAAATTATCACTTTGACAGTGATTGAAGGGTAGGCAGGCATGTGGCCTATAAAGCTGTAATTTTTACAGTCCGCAGCTTGAGTTTAATCATTTTTATATAACATTTCCAAGATATCCCTGAAGTATTTCATCCAGCTTATAACTTAAACAAGAACAACATTTTCCTAAACTAAAGCAAAACTCCCATCAAGTAACACTATTCATGTTGACAGAGTAAAATTTTAGGAAAGCCAAAAAGGTACCGTATTATAACTACATCAAGCTGTAAATACCCCTAGGATTATATATTTTTATCAGATGTTTACAATAGCCAGTTGTTTCATAAAAGAGGTTTCATTAATGATAATGAAAACACACTTGTGTAAAATTTAAAGTTGTTAAAATCTCACTGGGAGCCCTTGATTGCCTCTAAATCTCACCTCGATAATGTTATCAAATCCTTTTTGAAAGGGAAAAGAGTTTTAGTGTTCTTCTGAATATTTAAAAAGTATTCTCGGTTTTGGAGAAGGGTTTATAGATAGATGTATTTGTAAGTTTGTTCATATAGATGATTCTATTTTTGAGGAATATAAATTATCAATATAAGTTGATTATGCTAATAAAAGACTGCGTTATCTATCCTTTGTTTTTATCTTATCTGTAGAAAGTTGTTACTTTTCTAATTCAAGTTTATTCAGTTAGATTCATCAGAGTTGGACAACTTTTCTAAGTGCAATTCAATTTGTGTGTCTTATATACATCTACAGAAAAACTAAAAGCATTACAGTACAAAGATATCTGTAGTGGGTCCAGTTTGTCTTCTGTACACCTGGTAGTTTAAGTCAGACAAGTTAGAACAGAAGAAACTGTATGTTTGTAGTACTTTAGAATGGAAGTCAAGGCCATCTAAATAATAATAAAACAGTATTAATTTAAGTTATTTATTCTATTACAACAGACCAGACTGAGAAACTTTCTATACATTACAATACCCTTCTTCTAAAACAACTATTAACTGTCTCAGGGATTTCTCAAGAAATCCTTGGTTTGGGGAATGGCTGCTGACCAAGTATCTATAACCTGAATGTGAACATGGTTTCATTTTAGAGCTCTGTAAATAATCCTGGAGACAGTGACCTTGCAGTGATGTAAGTTCATATTGAAAACAGGCTCTTCTTTTAATGAAAATTCCACTGGCATCACAGATAAACATTCTCAATGCCTAATAGAGGCTCTTACCTGGCTTTTGGTTGCCGCAACCTTTGCAAACAGTGCCTGGGACACTTTAGCGCGCTTCATTTCCTGCTGAATCTCATCATAAATGGAAGCATTAATGTTCATGGTATTGTTCTCTGGTTTCCCATTCCTCTCAGTGGCAATAGTAGCTGTTTTCACCTACAAAACATTTCGAACATGGCTGTCATTTTTCATTGGCCAAATTGTTTTGAAGCTTCTCAGGCTCCGCATCCAAACTGGACTTTGCTGCTCCTTTTATGATCAAGGTGATCAACAGTGCGGTCATTCAACATTAGTTATTGCCCCGAGATCAGATCGCTTATGTTAAGGAAGTCACATTGTTACAGGTGATTGCATCTGTAATAGGACAGCAACTGCCAGCTGACAGCTAGGAATTATAATGCCATAAAGTAAGTTTTCTGGAAAACGGAATAGTTTCAAAGACTTGAAAACCCTAAACTAATTGTCTCCCAATTACCTTCCATTGCAATCCTAACAAAGGAAATTCACAATTAAGATCATAATGCACAGTTTTGTATCTTCACCGGGTACCCAGTGCCTAATAGACAATTGTATCACTAATAGCTATTACATACTATGGCCTTTTTAATTTTAGACTCTTTTTTAAAATGCTTTTTCCTCTTATGTTCATTTAAAAAATCTTTCATAACACAGCCATTTGCAGAACTGCATATTTAAATCTTCTATCCATCCATGAAACAGGTAGACTGCCTTGCTTAATTATCATAAAGGCTGGGTGCATTTTACACGTGCATGTCCAAGCTGTTCTGTATAATTATTTCATCTTTTCCTGGCATCCTTGTATATAACTATTTCCTTCTGACTTGTGGAATCACACAATGAGAAAATATTTCACGATATTAATAAAATAACACTTTAAGAAGTTGCAGAAAATATACAATCAGTGACTTCACAAAAATATTCAAAATGTATAATCTTGAGTAAAAAATTGGTTATCAATGCCTTTGGTAATAATAAGCAGAAAACAGCAGGGAAATGCCACAAAATTTTAGGGGGGAAATAAAAAAAAAACCTCAAAATTTATTGATACTATTCTTAATTTTTAAAACTTGAAATTTAATTTTTATTATGCAGTGTATGAGCCATAGAAAATTTATATATGAACTATGTAGTCAATTTTTTACTGGTAAATGGATGAAAATACAAAGAAAAAATTACTACAGAGGCAGAAAAATGTTCCATTACAGACTTCACTTCTTAGGGTACTTTATAGAACTCTAGAAACTTACCACCTTGGACAATCTCACATAAACTGTGAATAATAGAAAATGAACTGCGCTTTAGGACAAATAATTTTCTGGTATTACATGACATGCCTTTTTTGTCAAGCTGCAAGACTTCCAAGCTTATTTCACCCTGTCTGCAAAGTATTTGGTAGGAAGAGAAAAGTTACTGTGTATTCAATTCTCTATACATTGTGGGTAAATATGAGCTCCCTTTAAGACATACCTTCCAAATCTTCTAACTTCTAGTCAGTTAGCAAAATAATTCACCTCTTGGTTATCTTGAAAAGGGAGGTAGACTCTTCCATGACGACACTATTCTCCTAAGCACTGGACAGATAGTGCCATGAAATGATACCACAGGCCTGACAAGGACACAGGAGGTGAAGCAGGACAGGGGACCACCCCATAAGGCCTGACAAGGACACAGTAGGTGAGGAAGGACAGGTGCCCACCCCGTAGGCCTCCTGTAACTCCTTTAAACTGTCAACTGGAGACAGGAAAGGCAAGAATCTAAGCTAGATCTCCGGAGTACCCTTTCTAGCTCGGGGACTCTGGTAAGCAAGGGCATTCATAGAGGTATATTAATGACTGGAGGCCACAAAGAACACGTATGGGGCTTTGAAGTAATAATCTGCTAAACACCACTTTAGGAGCCAAAGGAGTTAAGGCATTACCATAAATTGCCCACAAAGTTGCTTTGGTGAGATTCGAAACTTTGCTCTGGGGTGGTCTTGCTTTGAGGCAGAGGGATAGATTTGATCACACCATGGGGTCCCATTTAATACCTATTTTTCTCACTGCTTAAATGAAAGAGAAAAGAAAAGCCATTTCAATTGCTTTGAAAATTGAATGTTATGGAAATGGGGGCACCAAGTCCAGTAGTGGAAGAAAACAGTTCCTTGGTAGCAATCTGCTTAGCAATAGCTAAGAGTGTAGGCTTTGGGGACTTGGGGTTTCTGTCTGTTTTTAAAAATAATTTTCATTCTTTTGTAAAAATTAGGTTGAAGAATTTCCTTGAGGTGGGCGATAATCATTTGTTTCAACCTTGTGGCTTTGTTTCTAGAAATCTCTTCAATTTTATTATAAACAATAACTTCAACCAAAAAGAATCTTAAATCATAAAAAAATCAAATAATCATCTCTTAATAGCCTACACTGTCAAAACAAAAATGGAAAACAAGTATATATAAAACATTAATTTGAAAAAGGGTAAAACTTTAAAAAACGTGAAGTTAAAAAGTCCCCCTGTATTACTCATTTTAAAAATGTTTAGAAAAGCTCTTCTTTACCATTTTGTTGGCACAGATACGCATCTTATCAGAGATGAGATAGTCATTGTGATTCTGGAATCACATTTTTCCCCCTAAACACAAGCCATTGCTTAAGGGGAACTGATTTGGACAGCTTTTCAAAAATATGAAAGCCGAATTTTTCCCCAGGTAAAAATGGAAACAAAAATCTTTTATACCTCACTCTACTAAGTACTATTTTAGCTTAGTTCAAAAAAAATCTTCTTTAATCCTGGTTTAGCTTTTAATATTATATCACACATTAAAATTCATAAAGTAGTTCATTCCAGGCAAAACAAACTACTTTTCAGCTCTTCTCCGCAAATAGCTCAGGAGGTAAAATGAATGCAGTTGCTTTCAGAATAGCTTTTATCAAGGTGGGACGTACTACTCCATTATTAAGGCGGCGCCGGGAAGCAGTTAAGAATTGGAGCTTCTACCATTTACTCTTCCACGTGGGGACAGGGTGCAGCACCAAGGTCTGCCTTTTATTTCGCTAAAATCCTGCAGTAGAACACAAATCTTCCATGAAAATTCTTTTGTTTCTTCATGGGTTGCTAAAAGCACCAAATCAAATTTTTAGGTTACAAAGGATGAACTCTCCTCTGGCCTTGATTGGTGAATGTTCTACTCAATGATGCATGAAGAACTGCCTGCAAGTACACTGTTCTCAAACACATAAAATTAAAGTTTTAGGTAGTTTCAATAATTATGATAATAAAGGCTGACATTGTTATGTGCTAGGCATTGTAGTAATGGATATTAAGTTCGTAACTTGCTTAGCAACTCTAAGTAGGTACTACGATCACTGTTTTAAAATTGAGAAAACTCTTCAAACAAACAGGTTAAGTAATTTTTCCATGCAGCAAGGCTGAGATATGAACTTAAGTTTGTCTGATGGTCGAATTTATCTCAGAAACCACAAAGTTTGTACTGAGTCCATGTTCTACAGGCCTTCTTTACTTGGAAAAATTCTTAGTTTTGAAAGTAGGATGGACTTGCTTTTAGGCAGCCCTTTGATAAATTTAGCTCCTTAATGTCTAATTTTTAATAGCTAATAGCTTTTAATTAATATTAAGATCCAACTTGAATTTATTTTCTGAAGTATGCAAACTCTGTGAGTTTTCTTAGTAACGGTATGTAAGAAATGTCCTATTCTGGGCAGTGCCTGTGGCTCAAAGGAGTAGGGCACTGGTCCCATTTGCCGGAGGTGGTGGGTTCAAATCGAGCCCCGGCCAAAAACTGCAAAAAAAAAAAAAAAAAAGAAATGTCCTATTCTGTGAATGCTTATTGGTGATGGAAAATTTATTTCTAACTCTTAAGTTTGTGTATACTGAATTAAGATTGTCTTTAGAGTCATGGTTTAATTTTCTGAGGTATTTCTTCACACTTTTAGGAAAAATATTATTTTCTAAATCTAGAGTTTAGTAGTCCTCCAGTTTTTAAAAGGTAATTATTAATGGGAAGCATTTCACAAGCACATAAGATCTTAAAATGATATTTTTCCAAAAGATTCATGATAATAAAACTTTTATCAGTTGTGAAATTCTTGCCTATCACCAAACTTGAAATCAAGCTGAACCTATGCTCCATTATATTATAGTCAGATTTGCTGTAAAGCGCAGTTACCAGATTATATATTCCTTACTCTGTAAATTTTCTAAAGTATTGTTATAAAACAACATATCTCACTTTAGAAGAAACTGAACACACAAAGAGATGTGAAAAAAATGAAGGAAAAAAGAATTGTATAATTCATGTGAGAATTCTAACTTGATAATTACATGCTTTCAAACAATCCTTATGGAAAAAGAAATTGCTAAATTAATTTAACTCCAAAAGTCACACATATTGAAAACACAAATAAAACCTAAGGTAGAATCATCACTTAAAACTGGTGTAGAATAAATCATTTTCAGAAAATCATTAATTACTATTAATAATATTCTTCTACTAACCCATCAGAAGTCTGCAAAGTACAGTCAGAAAAGAAACCTTTTAGAAGATCAGGGAACTTTCGGGGCACTAAGTTCTCTCACATATTTTTATATGACCAAAGTTTGGACAGGTATTTTATCCACAATCCCAGAAACACCAACTGGATCGTCTGTCAAACATTTAATTTATTTCATCAGGACAACACTCTCGTATGTATTCCTCTTCCCCAATTTAACAATAAAACTTCCTATCCTCTATAACAAACAGAAAAAAATGCCCATTTCATTTTCCCCTTGCTAAATAAGGTTTGTATTGTGAGGAGGTTGTTTTAGGTACAGGAAAGAGCAACAAACATATTTACAAACTTTGAGTGGACACTAGACTTTGTTTTCTCATTTTTCTTCTAGCAAAAGGTTGCTATGAGGATTCAACAAATAAACGTATATAAAAGTGCTCAGAAAACTATCAACCATTACCAAGTAAAAGATACTCCTATTGCTCAGATTAGAGCATGTAAAGTCGTGAAATATGATTTTATCAAATGGGTCTGGTCCCAAGCCTACTGCCTCTGCCAGAGGACAAAGTACATGGCATGGCTCCCCTAATTGGTACAAGGGACACCTCTGCGTAAGAGGCACCTCACCTGGGCTGGAGTAGCTATGAGCTTTGGTGTTTCCTGAGCTGGTCTGGGTGTCCCCAGGTGAGGTAGGTATTCCTACAACTATACCTGGGGCCTGACTAGAGTCAGGTAAGTCCCTTTTTAAAGAAGACTTAGAATCCAAGTCTTTCAATATTTTGGGTCCTCAGTCTGTTATGATTTACAACTCTATACAAAGCTGGAAGAGAATCCAGTCTCTCGGGCCTAAAGAACCACTGCCTTTAACATGCAGTTCTTTACAAAGAGATCAAGGTTAAAGTCTAGCCCAAGCTCAAGATTTGCCTCACAATTATGTTTCAAATCTCTTTATTTAGGGGAAAATACAAGGCATAGTATTTTCACACAGAATCCTCCATGATAAAATATAAAATAAAATAAGACAAAATTTTGCACTCTGTTTCTGTGCTTTCGTCTATTTCCCCTTTAATTTTGGGTAACAAGCATACTTATGTGCGGTGTACTGGTTCCAGTTTAAGCATTTGATTTCAGCTGCTAGAAAACACTGCTAATTCAACTGCTCTGTAACATGTTTTTTCTGAATCTAAAATACTCATTTTGCATTGACAATACCTTTAATACAGTAAGAATTTCTTAGCATCATTGTTAAAGGGTAAAATGGGAACAAATTGGTAGTGAGCTGTATTATAATATTAGATAATGCAAAGAGATACTCTGGGAGGCAAATAAGATACCTTATCAAGATTTATAACACTGTAGTGAAATAAAACACACATACACACAACAGATAATCATTTTAGAATTTGGTCAGATGGCCAATAACACAGCACTGACAAAAATAATTTCTTTGAGTTTCACTAACAATATATACTATCTACCTACTGTATATATTCATTATTGGCAGAAACACATAAAGATTTAGTCTCAATTCCTCTTGAAAACAAATATAGCTGAGGGTGGTTCAAGCAATTAATCAATAATACTTGGAGCCAAAATAAATTATAGACCCTTTCTAGCCCAACTTACTAACAGATAAGGCCTTTGAACACAGGTAAGCTGCCCAATAGTATTTTAATAGCATATAAAAAGAAGTATATCACTTAATATAAGAATCAACAAAACTCTGGCTCAGGACAAAACTTGGTGAATAAGGACAGAAAAACCCATTTGGAAAACAAATAAAGCCACTGAAATTCTAGAAAATTAGAGAACAAAATCTACATTAAGGAACCATAAGACAAATATTTGGCTAGATTAAAAAAAAGTTTGGGGCGGCTCCTGTGGCTCAGCGAGTAAGGCGCCGGCCCCATATACCGAAGGTGGCGGGTTCAAGCCCGGCCTCGGCCAAACTGCAAAACAAAAAAATAGCCGGGCGCTGTGGCGGGCGCCTGTAGTCCCAGCTACTCGGGA
>CAUYON010104866.1:0-21075 GCA_963573935.1 Arctocebus calabarensis | reverse complement strand
TAGCGGGTGAGGTGATGGGATAAGTCAAAATAGAAAAGATGGAAAAGAACTCATCAAAAGGATATTTTGTAAATGTTATTGTTTATCATGATGTGAATCTTGAAGTTTCATATTAAATCTTTTTCCTTTGGAAAAAAAAAATATTTCTGATTGTATATGAAGCACATTCTGCCCTATGATTGTACCAATGTACACAATTATGATTTAATAAAATTATTTTAAAAAATGATAAAAAAGGGCGGCTCCTGTGGCTCAGAGAGTAGGGCGCCGGCCCCATATACCGAAGGTGGCGGGTTCAAGCCCGGCCTTGGCCGAACTGCAAAAACAAACAAACAAAAATAGCCGGGTGCTGTGGCAGGCTCCTGGAGTCCCAGCTACTAGGGAGGCTGAGACAAGAGAATCGGTTAAGCCCAAGAGCTGGAGGTTGCTGTGAGCAGTGTGACGCCACGGCACTCTACCCAGGGCGATAAAGTGAGACTCTGTCTCTACAAAAAAAAAAAAAAAAAATGATAAAAAAAAAAAAGTGTAAGCATTATTGTTATATTGCTTAATAGTTAATGAGTAAGAAAGGACACTCAAATATTCCAACTTAATATAGTCTGTGCTTAATATACAGACTGATGTGAAGATTTATATGTGAAACTAACAGCACAGTCTCAGTTTTATACAATTAAGTGTGTGTACTGTACTATGTCATAGACAATGCATTACAGAAAAGTTAGGGGGGTTTTCATATTGAGGGGTGGCAGTACAAGAAAATACAGTTCATAATTCTATACAGTGCACGGACTGCTCCAGAAGATCAAGGGATTTGAAAGACTTCACAGGAGGGCAAGATGTGTATTACACATTTGCCTAGCTGAACCTCACCAGCACTCACTGTGATCTCTTTAGATCTACATTCAAAGTTTGCAGTAAAATAGACCAGAAGTACACACAGAGGCCCACAGACAGGTAACACACCAAGTGGGTGTGTTAATGCAGCGTCTTCTGACACAGTGCCAAAATAGCCAACATTTCTGTCTGCTCTCCTCTGCTTTTGCTTAGGCTGTTCCATCTTCCATAAAGCCATTCCTCTCTCCTCTTTCAATATTTTTCTTGATTTACAAGCTCACTGCCTTATGGGGCAATTTCACCTGATCTTCCTAGTTAGAGAGAAATGCTCTCTCCTTCAGGATCTCATGGGGTAAGGTTCAAATATCAGTGTCACACGTTAATCATCTGTCTGATCCTGCTGTCAGCTCTTCACACATCTGGCTTTACCTAAAACTATGGATGGCCCAGGGCAGCCTCGCCTGCTTACCCAGCTCTGTCTGCTCCTCACAGCCAGGGACACAATCTAGCAGACAAGCTCAGTGAGTGATCGCCACCGTTTTAAACCTGAATTTGGGGAAGCTACCTCTACATAATCCCAGATTACCCGAAATCCCTATATCCTGGGATGGCCCTTGACTGCTAAACCCAAGAGGGTTTAAAATCTCTAAGCGATCCGGATGCTGGGAAGTGTAAGGATTGAATTTCCTCTACACCCACTAGGGGCCACCCATGGGACTGGACCCTTGCAGACGGTCTTTCACTTAATGCTCAAAACACTTAGATATTAGTTGGCATTTTACTAATGAGGAAACCAAGACTCAGATTATAAAACTTGTCTGAGCTGGGGCTGGAGTGCAGGTCTTAGCTGGTCCAAAGTCTGCGCTTCCGTATTGTTTTCTTTAGAAGGATGAAGCTGTGTGTTGGTTTACTGACAGGAGGAGGCACTGAGTGGAAAGAAACCCCCCTGTTTTCCTCAGCCACCTCTCCTCTCACTGCCTACCCCTGTCCCCTCTGCCTGGAAGAGTGGCTGAGCTCTGCTTTCCACCTCTCCCCCAGGCCCTGGTGTGCCCAAGCTCCCCTCCACAAGGCTAGGAATTTACAAAGTAAAAGAACAGCCATCAGGGAGATGGTTTCCTCTTTCTTTCTGTGCTTAAGTGCAATTAAATTATGTTGTTTCACAGTAATTAGTCTGGAATAAAAATAACATTTAGGGAAAAGCCCTTTCCAAGGATACTGACAATCTGTAAAATAACTCCGGGTGAAGTCGTAGAGGAACAGTGGCTACGACCCTGAGCATGACAGTGTCTGCTTGCATGGAGCTCACAATCTAATGGTAAACAATGTCATGGTCATTCAGTAGCAAGTGTGTGAATACCACGAGTACTAGAAAAACATACAACTGGGCTCCTGGCTTAGAGTGAGGGCTCAGAAGAGCTTCTTTGGATAAGTGACATTTGATTCAAGCTAAGCTCTTGAAAAAGAGCTGACTGTGGGGAGAGGGATGGAAAGTGGCAGGTGGCTCCACTGCAGAGCTCCTTCAGCCACTGTGGCCCTCCCCTCCCCCCATTAAGCTGGCTGACCTGAGATCAGACACAAAGTCCCTTGCTGGTGGGGCTGTGAGGAAATTGGATACGTGTCTGGGGACCCTGGAAAGTAGTCCTATCTTTCTGAAGAGGATCTAGCAGTGACCCTCTTTATTAAACTCTCCTCAAGAGCTTTGAACTGCTCACACCTGTGACCTAGGAATCCTTGTCTGAATATTACACCCACCTATGACAATCCAAAGAAGAAAACAGAGCAGAGACCCAAAGATGTTCACAGAAGTGCTATTTATAATAGTATCAGGAAGATCAGGAGTATAATAAGAAAAAGAAAAAGATAAAAATACAGGGTATCCCCAGTTACCCCTAAAGTCACCATACATAGGGAAAATGAGAAATTATAGCTAAATGTACCTTTATGCACAAAATATTCATTATAAAATTTTACAGAGAGGTGACCAGAGGCTGACAATGAGGAGAGGGGACTGACAATCCCCCTATGAGGTAACCTTCTAGGGTGACAGGAATGTTCTGTGTTTTGACTGGAGTGGTGGTGATGCAACTCTACCCAATCGTCGGAATTCATAGAATGGTTCAGCTAAAATTATTAATTTATCTCAATAAATCTTATTTAAAGGCAGTGGTCTGGGCCTGGTGGCTGAGAGGGTCAAAGGTAAGGGAATCTTGCCTGAGCAGTGGTCTGGGTCTCAACCCTTGTGTTAGGCCCTACTACAGTCGGAGCCCTGCATGTTGCTAAGGAAATGATAACAGGTGGGGAGATGGATGTCATCTCTTTGCCCGCCACACTCACGCTCTATTCTTCTCTACTCTGCTCTGTGCCTTCGGAGGCTGATCACGTGGCCTGGATCAGTGGCTCTCTTGGGCTCTAGCTTCTAGGTGGGTTCCACCAGTGGGAGGAGAAGAAAGGTGGGAAGACAGTGAGGCTGCAATATGTGTGTCTGTTCCCTGGCTCCCTCAGCACCATCCTTCTCCTGAAGCCTACAATCCCTGCCAAGCAGCCTTCTTCCATGGCCTCCTTCTCTTGGTCCTGGTAACCAGCCCTTCTCCTGCCCATTCACACCTGAGCAGTAACAGTACCCCTATGTCGTCAGGCGGGGCTAGCACTATTCCTTGACACACAGCCCTCCCTTTTGTAATTAGCCTCTTTAATAAACTCTTTCCAAATTAAAACCAGATGAATAATCAAACCAACCAACCCCACGAGCCACTGTCCCAATACTTCCTTTGCCCGGAAGATCACCACCAAACTCTTCTACCCTGGGGCAGGTCTGCAAACTGGAAAACTCCTTCATGCTGAGCTGAACATGATGAGTGACTTCACTTTAGCTAGTCTTGCATTTGTTCATTTGGATTCCTATTGTACAAATGAGGAAACTGTAGCTTCAGGAGGACAAGTCCATTCCCCAGGTGACCTGGCTAGTACTGATGGAAGGATGGAGCAGAACAGATCACTGGTCTACAGGCTGGGTACTTAATCCCTGCTCCTCCCATTCCAGACACAGGAGCACCCAGGTCAGCCCACTCCACGTGGGCAGCTCCCTTGTTAGGACCTTCTCCCCCAGAGCCCACTGTGGCCTTCCCATCACTGTCACCCCTCGGGCTGCCTTTGCCCCCTGCAGCCTGGCAGAGCGAGTTGGCCCCCTCCCCTACAGTAGCAGTTCACAATTGCAGAGAACCCTGCTGGTCTCCTAAGTTCTCCTTCTGGGGGACTGAAAGGTATTTGTCTGGGTTCTGTTATAAAGAGAACTATCTATATATATCTGCTATTAGCAATTCCCACAGAGCAGCATGAAGGATCAATCTTGGAGAGAAAGGCGTTAATGCAGGATCCTGTATCTTTATCACTTTTTCCTCCTTCTAAAAGACCATGTTCAATCATCTCCATTTCCCATTCTGTGGGTTATAAAGCTAAATCTACAGCTTCTGTCCAAAGGCCTGATGTAAAGTCAAAGAGAAAGGAAAGAAAATGAGCCTTATTGTGCGCAAATAACACCCAGGCCCAAGCTTATGAAGGCAACAGCATCTGAGATCCCGACAGTGCATGAGGTGAACCAGATGGACATAATTTGACAGGGGTGGGGGATGCTCTGTCTGTAATTTTTTCTCTACTCATCTCACAACCACTTCACCTGTACCTGAGCCCCAGGACATAAAATGCACAGTTCCTCCACTTCGCTTCTGCCCGTCCTGTTCTGCCTACACTAACCGTGGCAGTCTTAACATCTTGCAAGGTCTTTTACTCCAAGAAATCTTACTGAGCACAACTACCTTGTAGTAGGCATTGTGCTAGGGGTTGAGTATGCAGCAGAAATGGGGGCCTGAGAACAGTCCACCTCAAGGGACAGGGAGCCTAATATCTCTTCTGACCGACTTGCTGCCCTGCTGAAGTCCATTGTGCACCGTGAACTGAGAGAGACCTTGACAGAGCCTGCAATTCCATGCAAATCACACTCAAGGCCCAAGATCGCCTCCATCAATATTACCCAGATAGCCTTGAGAAGTGGGTGACCCAGCCTCTCTGAGGCCAAGAACTGCAATAATATTCCAACAAGCAAACCTAAAAGCTGCCTTTTGAAGAGCAGCAATTAAGCATTAAGCTTAGCAACATTCTCACTTATAAATTAAACTATCACCACTTCAAGCAAGGGTTCTATTTTTTTATAATCCACAATCAGCTTCTGGTGGAGGTGAAAATGTGACCTAATTTTTAAAAAGGATCCCTCACGGCTGCTGTGCGTGCAGGAATATTCCACTATACTTACTCAGAGGCTGCTGCATCAAACGTTTGTGCCTCACCCTTTGCATCCTGGTGCAATTTCCCATAGGCAGAGAACCACATGCCACGAAGGGCTTCAGTGGGTCATCTACTCTCACAATAGTCTGAGTGAGGCCCACAGAAGGGTCACAACAATCTCCCAGGACCACCAGCAAGAGAGGACATCTCCTTGGTCACATCATTTCATTTAGCCTGCACAGCAGCCTTCTGAAGGCAGTACTGGTTTTCTTCCCATTTCACAGAAGAGGAAACCAAGGCTCAAAAGGTTACACAGGTGGAGAGTGGCAGAGCTAAGATTTCCACCCACTTGCTTGGGCTCCAAATCCTGAGTCTGCCCTGAGGAGAACACCGTGCTGCCTTAGAGGATCACAGCTGACCTACAAGGGGGACCCGGGCCGGATGACGGACCAAACAGCGACCAGGGCACACTGAGGTCTTCTTTCAAATGTGAAGCCAATCCTGGTTTCCATAATATTAACAAGCCTTCTTCGTCTTCTATTCCAAAGGTCTATCTGGCACAACAGGTGCTTAAACAGTCCTCAAGATATTAAACCACAGCTCTTCTGCGTCACCTGGTGTCTAATTTTTACATAAAGATTCAGATTGTGAGGGAAGCTGTCACTTTTATCTGGACAGAGGCAAATGGCAATGAAGCAAATATCAACTTTTGTCCTAGTTAAAGAAATAATATTAGGTACTTTTTAGGTGATGATTCTTTTCGTGGCTGCTTCCTAAGAATGTCAAGATGTCCCTACAAATGTTTTCTGTTATTCTGTCAGCCGCCCTTGTGATGAGCACAGGTCGGGAAGCCTGTAGGCACTGCAGCAGACAGCCTGGTCCAAGTTCAGTGACAGTTGGGAGTCCCTGATACTCTTTTATATGTGATACTAATGGTACTAAAAATACTATAAAGATAATAGTTTATAACTCTGTGTCAGGCAGTGGGCTAGGTACTTGATGCAAATTATCTTACTGGAACTTCATGACAACGCGGTGAAGTAGCCACTGTTATTACCCTCATTTTATAGACCCTGAATCTGAGGCTGAGAGAGATTATGGCAACTTGCCTGATGTCACAAAGTTTATAAGCAGCAGAGCTGAGATTTGAAAGCAGGCAGCCTAATTTCAGAACCCATACTGTCGACCCTGATGCTGCTTTTGATTTCCTGGGCTGTATTTGTGCTAATCATCCCAGCCACAACTGTTATAAGAGCTATGAGCAAAGTAGAAACTGAGGTTCAAACTGCCCAAGTTCACACAGCCAGCAAGTGACAGAGCCTGAGTCTGGGACTCTACATTGTCTGTTCAAGCCCAGGATCTCAAGAGTGTCTGGAAGCATAACCCCCAAGTCACAGTTGAATCTCGGCTATCATCTACTGGTTATGTGACCTGGACAAGTTGCAAACTTCTTTGAGCTTTATTTTCCTCATCTAGAAAATAAAGAAAGTGATACTCATCCCACGGAATTGTTGTGAGGGTCTCGTGAGATGACATACACCATGGGCTTAGCCTAATGCTGGACACATAGTAAAAATTCAAAAGACTAATTACTAGGATGGGAAAGTGATGGTATGAGAGTTAAGAGCATGAGCTCCAAAGAGAAAAAAATTTAAAATGTATCAGTTCAAGACCTAGAATGCCTGTAACTGGGTGGATCATAGTCCAAACATTTACTGCGTGACAGTGGGTAAACTACTCAAGCTCACAGGGCTCAGTGTCCTCGCCTGTAAATTGGGGATACTAACCCATGGGGTTGTTAGGAGATTTCAGTGAGAAAACACAAGTAACGTGCTTAGAACAAGCAAGGCATGCAGACAGCACACAGGCAAAGCTAACTGCTGCTATTACTAACGAAGAACAGTGACACGGGTTACTCACTACTCTACACCACATCTCTTTTGGAGAAAATGTTTTAAAAATAATTAATGCTATAACATAAAGCATTGCTGCCCGGGCTGTACAAGCTTCATGGTTTAACCTAAAACTAGCCTTCCCCTCAAATTACTCCATTTGGCTTTTGTTTTGCACCCAGATTTATTTCTTCTGAAAAGAAAAGGCAGGGTATTAAAGACCCCAGTCCCTTCCCGCTGAGAATGAGTGGACTCAGCCATGCAAACTCATCATTGATGGTGCCTTTCTAAATTGACACTCATTGAAGACAAAAATACACATTTTCTCCCTGAAGAGATGCCACAGCTGCCTGAAGATCCTCCCTAGAATTCCCACCCCAGGGCAGAGCAGCCCAGAGCCACTGCCAGCAGAGGAAGAGGTGGCCCAGAGGCAAAGCCCTGGGCTCTGCAGGCTTTGTGGGTGGTAAGTGCTGACTCCAATTTCTCTATTTTCCCATGAAAATGCCTGTAAATGTATCCATAATGGAAAGGTCATCAGTTGCACAAGTTTCTCAAGAAACTTTCCAAGGAATAAACTGAATGTCAAATGGATCTGTCAGGATCACCCTTTAGATAGGGCAGTTCTGGGCAGATAGCAGCAAAAGAAAAATTCTTCTCCACCCCCTTTCTTTTGCCTCCCCCATTGCTGGTGAGATGATGTAATTCTTATCTGGAACTTGATAGGATATAGAAAATAATTAGAAATGAAAAGGTTATTCATAATTTTTAAATGAGTTAATTAGTAAATCCAGTCAGAGTCACTCATTACAGTAATTAATAATTGATTATACTTGAAATTAAACACAATTTTTCATCAAAAATCTAATTAAATATCTGTGGTTTTGCCTGTTGATTAGATCACTTGGTCTGTTGGAAAGAGTCATTGTTAAGAATATTTGTGCTTGGCTGAGACAATTAATTTGATTTTTAATAATTGATAGGTCCTTATAAGTTAGTCATCACAGCCTGTGATTATGGCCAAGCAACAAGATGTTCATCCCTTGCCCTGAGCAGTGGGAGGAGACCAAGCAATAAGGCTGCTACCTTCCTCACCTCTTGAAGCAAGGTTGGGAAGGTCCTCACACCTGCAGTGCGATCACCTTAGCTCACTCCAAACTCACACACATTTCTTCTGGGGTAGTGGGCCGTGCCTATTTTCTAGATGAGGAAATCAGAACTCAGAAGGAGAAGTGAGTTGCCCAAAGGCGAACTGCAGCTGTGTGGCAGAGCTGGGAATGGATTCCAGCGCTTTTCAGTGGGTTTGAGCTCCTCCCCAACACCTCCCTGAGTCTCCAAGTGACAAAAGGAATGCCACAGCCTGTCTGTCTGACCCATTTCCTGCATATGAACATTAAGAGTTCAGTCTTGGGCAGTGCCTGTGGCTCAGTAAGTAGGGCGCTGGCCCCCTATACCGAGGGTGATGGGTTTAAACCCAGCCACGGCAAAACTGGAACAAAAAAATAGCTGGGCATTGTGGTGGGCGCCTGTGGTCCCAGGTACTTGGGAGGCTGAGGCAAAAGAATCACCTAAGCCCAAGAGTTGGAGATTGCTGTGAGCTGTGATGCCATAGCACTCTACTGAAGGCAACAAAGTGAGACCCTGCCTCTAAAAAAAAAAAAATGTTATCAGAAGGATGTATTTATTTTTAGAAAGGACGTACTGTCAATGAGCTGACCCCCTCCTGACCTGACCTTAGACCTGCCCCGCCCCTCCACCTACTCTGGCACTATCTTCATTGAAGCCAATAGCTTTTCCTGACTAGTTAATTGCAATAGTTTTCCACCAGGTCTACCTTCTACCCTTTCCTTCTTCTACCCTTATCTTTGTAAAATAAAAATCTGACTATATCTCACCTCTGCTTGAAATGCTCAATGGCTACCCAACTGCTCATCCAGTGAGGTCCTGGACTTGTCCGCCCAGTTGTCTTCATAATCCGATGAAACACCCCTGTATCATCTCCAACAGTGCACCCTACACAACTCAAATGCTTCAAACACAGAAAATTTTTTTGCCACCACTTCGTCCTCTCTTAAGTCTTTGTAAGTTCTCTTCCTTTGAAATACCCTTCTGGCTAATGCCTACTTTAAAATTCAGCTCAAACATCCGTTTTCCCTTCCCTTGTCCTTTTGACTAGGGTTGGGTATTTCCACAGCCTCTGGTTTGCTGTGTAAATCAATCACTGTTTTAGATTTGCCTGATAACACAGCAATCTCTTCTTTTAAGCTACCAAGGCCTCAAGAGTAGGGACCATATCTTTAACCCTAGCATTTAGCATAGTGCCTGGCTCAAAGCAGGTACTCTGCATGATTTGCTGAATAAAAAATAAAATTCATAAAATCATCGATTCAAAGACTGTCAGTGTTGGAAGAAAATTAAACACTGCCAGTGAAAAACCCCAGTTAGTGCTTGAATCGTATGCTTGCTAAGTGGTCACTGAGCTCTATTCATACCCTTTCTGACAGGTGCTCACTACTTCCAACAGTAGCCCCTATCTTCAGATAGTTGAAGATCGAACATGTATTCTTATTAAATGGGAGAGGAAGAAATCCATGGGATAGAAAATAGAAGCGTGATTAATCATATAAAGATGTAATTTTCCTCACTGAGCTAGGATACATAGTAGCAACCTTAAGACTTCAATGCAAAACAAATTGATGCCCATATGCAGTGAATTATTTGAGTTTTGAACAGTTGCACTACTGGACCAAAAGTCTACTTACTTGGGAAATATAATAATGTGAGTCAAAAAACAAGCGATGTGCCATTGGCTGGTAGGGACACAGTATTGGTGGTGCCAGAAGAAATTTTCATTCGAAATAATGCTGCATAGAACCCCACAGCCCTCACCTGTAACCCCATTTAAATCAACAACACACCTCTCACAGAATCTGGTAGGCCCTGACCTCTTCCAGTTTGCCTGTTCCTTTTACCCAATGACTTATAGCTGGGTGGCAAATGGCTAATGTGTCATCAATATTCTCCATGCCTGTGACCATAACAGACATCACTAATCGATCACAAAGACTCTTTTACATTGAGTAATAGCCTCAGGACCCTTCTCAACACAGCTTTCTAGGTAGCAAGAACTAATCAATCAGATGGCAGGAGAGATGAAGCAGCCATGCCATCCTGGCCTTGGAGCTACAAAATTCTTAAAGCAAATATCACAAGGGGAAAAGACCCAACACACCAGAGGAGTCTTATTACAGAAATACCAGAGGAGGCCTATTATAGCTTGAGATATTTAAGAAGACCTCCTCGTTTGCAGGAGGCAAACAAGCATCTTAAGACAAGAGTAAGCTCACAATTTGCATCACTCAAACCCCCATCAATGCCTAAAACCCTTTTCCACCTCTTGAACAGTGGTGGTCTATGCTCTATTACTGGCTCCTAGTGGCAGCACCCTCCCCAGCGACACTGACTTTCTTGTTACAAAGCACTTTTGTACACGGGTCGGCACTCTGTCTGCCTTTTGGCCTCTACCCATTAGTTCTTTTTCCATTTACTGGGTTTGTGCTGAAAAAAGTCCCTTTGCTTAGAGGATTATCTCAGTATCCTTAAGCATGGGTTCAAGGCCTTCTCAAGATGGCTCAACCTACTTTCAATATGAGGATTATAGAATTTGAAGGCTGGAAGGGACAGGAGAAGCCAATCTCCCCTTCAATGCCTTTGCCGAAAGGCTGAAGGCCTTTGAGGTGGCAGACTCAACACAATGCCCACATCTCTTCAGGTTAGTATCTCTCCTGGGAGGAGACTGAAGAGAGGGGTCAGACTGTGAGAGGCCCGCAGTCAGGTGGGAGGGCAGCCAGAGTTCCTCAGGGCCCGGTCATGTTGGGTGTCAGGTGAGTGCCCTCTGCACTCCACGCTTCCTTCCACCAGCTCTGTCTGCTCACTGGGACATGCTGCTCCTGTCAGAATCTCCCTGGGCTCCTGACCACAGTTGGACTCTGGACCTTGGTTGCCACAGTACTCTCCAACCACCTTGCTTTGGCCTTTGCCTTCAGACACACTTTTCTGGCAGTTTCCCTCCAACCCCAGGGCACTCCACCTCCTCACTGCAGCCACAGGGCACCAACGAGGGAGTCTACCTGCTGCCCAGCCTCTCCAACTCAGTATTTCATTTGTGGTGACTCCAGCCCACGACCCTCATGCCACAGCTCATTGCCGCCAAGGCCTGCTTTACTGAGTGTGTACACCTCAGCGCTAGGCGCCTAACACATGAAAGGACAGGTACTCAGCTTCTTTCCTAGTATAAGTGCATGGCCTGCACCCCCTGCAGGAGGAGTGCAGGGGAAGAGGGTCCCGCAGAGCTGCTCCTGACAGTTTGGGGGTGCAGGCCGTCCAGCACGCTGGTGCTGCTCGGCGCACACTGTGTGCTTTGACTGCCGTGCTTGCGAGGATCCTTCAGTGCCCACATGTGTGTCAGTCCCTGGGTCAAAGGGGAGCCAAGGGAAGCTGGGGGAAGGAGTGCTTACCCACAAAGTATGCCAGCAGGATGACAAGCGTGGCGGAGATGATGATGGCGCTCAGGGCCGCGCACTTCCAGTTACAGTACTTGGAGGGCTTCTTGAGGTTGAAGGCTGGCCGGGCAAAGGTGCTGCGGGGCAAGGGCCGGGGTGGAGGTGAGTATACTGTGCTGGACGTCAGAGGGTACCCAGGTGACGTAGTGCAGAAGAGTGGGGAGGTGCCTCCGGGCTTGAAGAGGAAGTGCCTAGGGATGGAGAGGAACAGGAAGGCATCAGGGTTTGCTGGCAGCCTGGGTACCTGACACACCGCAGGACAGAGGCGGCACTAGAAGAGGCATGCAGAGGAGCCTGGAAAGAGAGAAATAGTCACCTACAGACGACAGGGGGGGACGGGAAAAGGAGAACACGGACCAGACCACGAAACGGGGCACACACAGACACACTTCCACGGAACATGGATGGGAGAGCCCCGCCTGTGGGAAACCCACCTAAGGCGAGGAAGAAGATATTACCAACTCAGCAGAAGGCTGGCATTGAGATCCTTTCCTGGGAACAGATGGAACTGGGCTGCTGTTTCTTGGGAATACACTGCCTGTTCTCTAATATTATTATGGTAGCCTGGAAAGTATCTAAAGTCCTGTTCTATCCCTGGAGTTCTATCCCTGGAGATAATGGGGCCTAAAATTTTTCTTCCAGTACCTACATTGCCAGTGCATCATGGGTGAGGATTGGAATAGCCTTCTTTATTAAGGGGGTCTTGGTTTTGAAGCCAAGAAACTGCCACTAACTTCTTCCATGGCCAGGAATCCCCCAGAGGCCGTTGCACAGCCAATGGCATCACATGCTTCCAAAGCACTGCTCAGAAGCCAGATTGCTGCCTTCCAAGCCCCAGGGAGGAGCTGTGGGAGGGAACAGAGGGGAACTGCACCCTATAGCCTAGCTACAGTCTTGAGGGCACAAGTGCACAAAGCACATGGTTGTGGCCAAACGAAGTGTCAGGAATTCCTCCACGACTTGGCTTTAACCATGGCCACAGAGGACTTGCAGACAGCCTGGGAAATGGAAGTCTTGGAAGTCTTAGGGTAAACCCACCTCTACTGGGGTATGAGGTGCCTCAGGCCACAGAATACACGCTCAGTGGCAGAATACATACAATATGGGGCCTGTGCTGCAAAAAATTGCTACATGAGATGGTTTTCAGAATGGCAAAGGCAGCCAGTGAGATGCTAAGAGCTGCATATTAACAAGAGTGCTGTTAATATGCTGGGGGACAGGGTATTCCAAGGATATGCTGCTGTATGTTGAACATGGACTTGGGGATGGGCATGCAACATGGTTCACCCCCCCTAAGGAGATCCCAGGGAAAGGTCTCAGGTCTGCATGCAAGTGCAAGAGCCACGGGGAAAGCACACATAGGGAGGAGCATGGGGATGTCACCTACCCGTCACTGTAAGCCCCATCATGGCGGGAGGCGCCGAGAATGTCCATCTCAATGAGGTTGTCCTGCAATGTCCCTAGGAATGGCTGCTTGCCTAGGTTTCTACGCACACATGGAGACATGAATGAAGCAATGAGTCATGCATCGATGGAGAGGAGAGTAGAGAAACACACAAAGTGGCTGTTTGGTGCAGCTGTGCGTGAGACCAGCGGGACATGGTTTCCAGGTGATGGGTCATTGTGCAAGCCACATGTGCAAGGGGTCCACCTGGCCCAGAGCATCCAGAGGGAACATTCTCTATACAAACCCGAACAGCTGGCCATTATGCACATGAAATCACAGCTCTCACTGAGGAGGAACTGCCATGTTCCTGAACACCGAGCTAGGCATCTGACAGTCATTTTCTTGAATCTTCAAAATAGGCTAAGTGAGGAAGGTGTGTATCCCATTCTACAGGTGAGGAAACTGAGATGTGCAGAGGTAACAACAGGACTTGTCAAGGTTACCAGCTAGCAAGGCCCAAAGGAGGAATTCGAGCTCAGGTTTATCTGGTCCCAAAGCCTGATCTTTCTCCTCTGCATGACAATACTGTCTATAGGTGCTCAAAGAGTAGCTGGGGTACACTCACTTCTGCTAGTCCAAAGAGAAAAGAAAATCAAGCACTTATGGCTATTGTCTTCTAAATCCATGGCTCTCAAACCTGAGTAAGTATCAGATCACCTGGAGTGCACACACAGCCAAGGCCTGGACCAGGGTCAGCTGGGTACATGGGGCATGAGACTCTGTATTGCTCTCAGGTCCCCAGGTCGATACTGCTCATGGTTGGAGTACATGGCCCATCAGCTGTCCAGGGACCTGAGTGATAAGTGGCTAGCAAGAATGATACCACACGGAAAACACAGGGAATGTTCTCTGTTCCCTAAGTACACTGAGGACAGCCAGCATTTTGTGGCTTTGCCTACACCTAACCCAGAATGCAGACAGATACACTGGCCCTTTTGGTTTCAAGCAGGCTTGCTATGAGATGTCATTGATAACCTGAGGGCACTGGGGACTGTTTTCTAGTGTTTTCAGTACGCTGCCAGCTCTCTTTCATACCCTGTGGTGAATCACTTCTAACACGCCAGTGGTGGCCTCAGCACCCTGTGTGCGTGAAGGACGGCCTGGCTGCATGGAGCTAACTTTGGGCCCAGCCCTGACAGGGATCTGACTTTTGACTTTCATCAGGTCTTGAAAACCAGCATGCCCAAATTCAAGTCTCCCTTATGCTGCTTTCTTGCTGTGTGACTTTGGGTAAAACTCTTAAGCTCTCTTAACCTTACTTGTTCGTAGAAAAGGGGATTGATTATAATACTAAGCTCACAGTGTTGGTATAAGGATCAACTGAGTTAATGTAGGAAGAAGTTTTAAGGGGTGCAGAAATACAATAGAAGTACTAAAGCTAATTATAATAGCTGCATCAACCCTGTTTCTGTCATGTATTATTTACTGTGCCAGGAGCTCTGTGACTATTTAATTTAAATTTTATTCCTCAAAACTACCCTATAAAGTCAGTATTATCACTGCCCTATTATAGGCCAGCAAAGCAAGGCTCACAGAAGTAACTTCTAAGATCAGTACAGTGAGGACATGGCACAGTTGAACTGGAACCTGGGTTTGTCTGACCCAGAGGTCAGGCCCTCTCTGCTTTATCTGTACAGCCTTGTGACTACTGCTCCTGGCCAGCCTCAAAGACCAAAAACAAGGAGGGGCTGTAAGTACTGTCTCAAAGTCCCATGTCATTAACATCCCTAGGGGACGCTCTCCCTTGTGAGAGCCCAAGGCAACAGCTTTTGCAGCTAGGTCACTATAGGGAACCCTGGTTCAGTAAGTCATGAAGCACTGTTGGGCCCAGCAGGCTGAGCAGGAGGCTGTTCTCCTGGTGTCCAGGGCCCAAGGCCTCCCACAGTGTCTGGGAGGACCTGCAGGGTATGGCAGCCCCTCGGGGGGGTGACTTCATCTGTAGCTCCAGGCACGTGGCTCTGCTGATGGGAGACCTGGTGGCCCAATGAGAGGCACTTAGGCCCTAAAGAGACTTGGGTTCAGGTCCCATACCCACTGTTAACTGGTCCTTGGCAGGTGAACCAATCTGAGCATTCATAAAAGGGGATTAATGCTCACTTATAGAACCAAAGTATAACTTGGATATCACTTCTCTGCTATCACCCTCCAAAGGCTTCACAAGCCTTTTAGAATCAAACTATATTCCTTACCAAGGCTCACAAGATCTTATGAGACACTCCCCCCTACTACTTCTCAAAGCTCATTTTCTATGCTACAGATTTACTAGCTTCCTTGCTATTTCTTAAATAAGCAAAACCTTTGCTTTCATTTGCTTCCCCCAAATAACTCTATAGATCAAAACCCTCCCCCAAATATTTGTACGGAATATAACCTCCCTTCTCGACTATGATCTTCTCACTCTAATAGCTCCCACTGTACTGTTCCCAGTCATGCCATGGCCCTTTTACTGATTGCTCCTCCTAGGACTCAACACTGAGCATATCTAGGGAAAAATAAAGCAGTACAAGGAGCCAGGACATGACTAGGAAGAAATAAATACTCATGCACATATGTGTTTACACAGGTACATATATGTTTACCTGCTTACTCTGTTTTTTCTTAATGCAATTGAAGTTCCATGAGGCAGAAGTCTTATCTGTATTGCCCACTGCTATAGTGAACAAGGCAGAGTCTAGAAGAATGTCTGGTATGCAGTAGTAGGCCCTCAATAAATACACGCTGAATCCTGCCCAATTCAGGGTGTGCAAAGGGAAGCGTGCCTAGCATATAGCAGCCACATAGTTGGTGCTCAACAGGTGACATTGGATTATTACCTCCTCCATCCCTTGGCATTTCAGGAAGGAATTTTCTGCTCTCTCTACACTGTGTGCAGGTCCCAAGGGTGCCTGTCCAGAGGGCTTGGGGAAGACCTCTTGTTGCCTTCCTGTGACCTGAGGCTGGCTGCAGGGGACACTCCCTAGATGCTCTGGGACTTACTGGCCTAGGACTGTGCTGTCAGAGTCAAATCTAGGCCTAAGAAGCATGAGAAATAAAGAAATATGTTCAGACAAAAAGGATGAAGGCTAAAGATAAAAAGGTTAACCATGGAAATTTTCAAGTGACTAGATCAAGAGTAATTTTTATTCTGATTTTTAGAATTGGGGAAAAGGAAAACAGTTATTTCTAAAAAGAGAGAGAACAGATATCTATCTCCTAAAAGTACAGATCTACTTGGACAAAGAAAGAGGCAATACAACAGAATAAAGGCCTTCTAGAGCACTAGGGTACCAGGTCCCCTGAAAGAGCAGCTACCCTCACACTAACTTGATACTAATCACTTAGGTCACTCGGGAACCTGGGGGGGTGCGAGCACTTCCTGAAAATACTGGCTATTCAGAAGGCTGTTGCAGCTTTGAAAAGCCTTATTTTATACTTTTAAAACTTAGCTTTGGGTCAAATTATTTGTCATTATTTGATTGACGAGGAAACTGAGGCCCTCAAGCTCACAGCAAGTAAGGGGTGGAGCCGAAACTACCACCCAGGTGTCCTGAAGCTCGCTTCAAGGTTCGCCCTTAAATTTCCCATCTGCCTTCTCCCCAACACTCTGGGAATCCAGTTCTGAGAAACAGAAGCTATAAGCATTTCTTGATGGGCACCCTAAGAAGAGCCTACCCTGGGTCGCAGCCTTGTGTGGTCTTCTGCTTACTGCTGCTGGGGCCTCAGGTATGGACACCTGATTCACTTGACCCTCAAATCGCTGAGTGTGGGTATTATCACCTCACTTTACAAATACAGAAACTGAGGCCCAGACAGGGTAAGTGACTGCTTAGGGTCATACAGCAAGGACAAGGCAGAGATGGGACTCATACCAGATGTTGCTGACCTCCCTGCCCAGAGCTGCCTCTCAGGAAGGAAGTACATGGCCAGGGCTCCCCTTTCAGCCTGCAGGGTTGGGAAGGGGTTTGCTTGTTCTAGTCCCTGACCTGTCTGCAGCAGCAGATTCCAGGCCTTGCTGTCTGACTCAGGGCAAGCTGAGCTCACTTTGTAGGGGCAGATCAAATAGCTTTGGGAAGGAAGTGGCCAGGAAGCTGCAAAGGCCAGGAGTTCTTCAGGACTGCTATGTTCAACAGCACATCTCCTCACAATGAGCCTGCTGGCTGGACCACATTTCTGTCCACAAAGCCCTGGGACAGTCATTGCTGCATCTTCTCCCCATAACCACCAAGAGGGGAAGGGCAGGCAGGGACCACACCCCGCTGTCTGCAGCTGAGCCCTCAACATGTGCAGAGGGTCAGTGACTCAGCCACAATCACATACAGGCGTTTGAATAAGTGAAGGAAAACAGGTACCAGGTCTTCTAGGCTACAGTGATCCTTCTAGCAGGCCAACCCTGTAATGCCACTCTCCAGTACAAAAAAGGTTGCTAGCTTTTCACCCCAAATCCCCAGCTTCCTGTCCACAGGGCTGAGTACAGCATCCTCTTCAATAGCTCAAGACCCTCATCTGCTGATCTTGCTTACTCCTAGCCTCTGGAGACTCCCTGTGCTCCCACTTCACCCAGCTGTTTGCCATCTCTCCAAAAGGCCAAGTTCTCTCCTGGCCCTGTGCCCATGGCCAGCTATCCCTGCAAACTCCTCTCAATGGATTCCTGCTTATAACGATCAGGAAGACGGCACTGGATAGTGGTCAGTTGTACAGGCTCTGGAGCCCATCAGAGGAATGGACCATGGCCCTTCCACTTACTGATGTGGGCCCCCGGGCAAGTTACTTAACTTTTCTATGCTTGAGATCCTTCATCTCTAAAACGGGGATGATAATTAGATTGCCCATGTGTGCAGAAGAGTTAAGATAGTAGTCCTGACTATTGTGCTTTGAAAGGTCTACTTAGAAAGCTGGCCCTTGGCTGCAGTCTAGGAGCTAAGGTTTTAGGAGCATTCCCATCAGTAACTGATGAAAGGCGCCAACTCCCTGTGCCTAAACTCTTTGTTAAACACTGTAGTTTATGCTGACTGTCTGCTTCTGGGAGTCTGGTTCTTGGGTACGTGCTAGGTATGCAGTGCCTATGTGAGCAGCCACCAGTCAAAACCCTGGACATGGAGGCTCTAATGAGCTTCCCTGATTGGCAACATTTCACACGTCTTGTCACAACTTGTTGCTGGGGAATTAAGTATGTCCTGTGTGACTCTACTGAGAGAGGATTCCAGAGCCTTGTGCCTGATTTTGCCCAGACTTTACTCCATGAATATTTTCCCTTTACTGATTTTGCTTTGTATCCTTTCACTATAATAAATCACCATGATAAGAACTTTGAGTATGGTGCCTGCATGCAGCAACCTGGGAGCCCTGCTGGCAAATCACTGAACCTGGGGCTGGGTCTTGAGGATGTCCAGCACACGTACCTTATAGAAAGGTTGTGAGGGTTAAAAAGCTAATAAGTGAGGTACTGAGAACAGTACCTGACTATTCCCAGCAAGGGCTTTTTGAGTATTCATTATGATTTAATGTTTCCAAGTGGAAGGAACCACACCCACATCTGCTCAGAGTGCCCCCTCTGTCACAGCATTATTCGTGGTGCCTGTCTTCATTCATTTATAGGTCTGGTCTGTTTCCCTCAAAGTACCATGCGCTTCTCACGTGGAAGTGGCTATGTTTGAATAACTCAAGATAGAGGAGATTGTCCTCTTCAACTCTCTGCAATGCTCAGGGGTTGGCCTGGCTAGAGGCACTGTCTACTATTCTTGGAACCACATCAGGCTGTGCTGGACTGTCAGGGTGGCCCTCACCCCTGAAGATAGGGAAGGTTGTTCCTCAAATTGAGTGTGACCACAAAATGGGCCTCAGGCCCCCAAACCAGGCCTGCAATCAGATGAGCTAGAGCCAAGATCTGGCAGCCTTCTGCTCTGGCTTCCCCTCAACTGATAGAAGCGTAATGGTTATTAATCAGACAGTCCCTGTGAAATCAATTAAGCTTCTGATGCTGCAGAGTGCAAAAGAAGTAGATCAGGGTCTGGGGGACCCTAAACATATGGCTTCCAACAGAATGGATCACAAATGCACTTGTGGAGCTTAAGGTGCCACATTACCCCAGGTCTAGGGAAAACTGGTAGGCCCAGGTTGCTTGCTGGGGGACTCAGTCAACCCTGGAGATTAACAGAGGTACAGCGGGTGCGGAGCAGGGAGCACGTTTATCCTTCTCCTGACTTTCTTTTCTTGTCAGCATGAAGCCTAAATCCCTCCTGGTCATTCTACCAGCTGTTACAGTATTTGCTTAGCTATTTTAGACTCTTAGCATAGACTCAGTCTGACAATTTGAGAAGGGTCTGTGTCTGTTTCTCTGGTAGGATGGGTAGGCTCCCATCCTAATGGAGCTTAGCAAAAGCTGTTCAGGACAGCTACCTCAAATAGGCCCTGCTCTCTTGGGCTTTTAGGCCTTTGCTCAGATCGAACCTTTCTCGGGCCCTCCCTTCATCCCCTCCTCTACCTGGGGGGCTCCTGCTTGCTCATCACCTCTCAGTCACACTGTATCAAGCCTACCCCCAATCAAGTCTCAGTTAAGTAAGTTCTCACTCATCATTCATTCATTCTTCCTGTGTCTTAATAATATTTATCAAGCAGCTACCATGTTGTGGCAAGCTCTGGGTTGAATGCTGGGATCCCAAGGCAATTAAAACTTAGCACGTTTCCTGTGCTTACCTCTATCAGAGCACTTATCCTCCTGTAAGAGAGACTGTTCTCTTGAAAGTCTTCCCTGTTAGGCACATAGCAGCATTCAGTAAATATTTACTGAATGACGTGTACTACGTGATAAGTAGTTGGGCACTTACTGTATGTATGCTAAGACATTTTCAGATATGATCTTAATGTAATTACTATAACAGTCATATGAGGTAATATGATGGATTAAAGACAGCCACAAATTTTTTGACATGTGAAAAGTGGGGTCTGTTTCCTTCTCCTTGAGCTCATGATGGTTTTGACCAACAGAGTATGGCAGAAGCAACACTATGCCATTTCCTGTGAAGGACTTTAAAAGGTGGCATGAAGCCCTGAGTCACTGAGCATGAAGTAAAATACTCTCCTAGAAAGACCATGTGGAGAGGTCCAGAGGCTACATTAGACAGGGTACTGCTGAGACCAGCTTTCCTGATACCCCCTCCCCCAAAGTGTCACGCATATGAGTGAGGCTATCCTGGATCTTTAAGACCCATCAAGGTGCCAGCTGATTACCACCTACTGACTGCTGTCAACACCACGTGGAGCCGGCTGAGTCCTTCCTGAACTCTTGACTCACAGTGTGACATGTAATCAACTAGATGGTTTTTAAGTCCCTACATTTAGCAGGGGTTTGTTTTATATGCAGTAATAGATAATCAGAGTAGGAAGTTACTATTATTTTCTCCACTTTAGAGATGAAATTTAAAGTCTAGGATCCTAGCTAGAGAGCATTAGGGTAGGAGTATGAGCCTATGGTATGTCTGACCCTAAAACCTGTGCTTTAAACAATTTGCTGTGGTGAAGGGTCCATCACTTAGATCTGTAGAATATCAGGCCCAAACTTACTTTTCTAAAGTCGAGAAAGGTAGAACCTATTATTTCCTCTGTGTAATTTTTCTCTTCACAGAGAAGGAAACAGATGTATAAGAAAAAATGGGCAGTAGCTTTTGTAG
This sequence comes from Arctocebus calabarensis, assembly GCA_963573935.1. Taxonomy (NCBI): domain Eukaryota; kingdom Metazoa; phylum Chordata; class Mammalia; order Primates; family Lorisidae; genus Arctocebus; species Arctocebus calabarensis. The sequence goes on along the minus strand of CAUYON010104866.1, from coordinate 419 downwards.
TATGGCCTCTAAATGTCAGGCACTGAGCTGTGTATTTTTTATATATCTTATTTACTTCCTTCCTATCTGTTTGAGAGGCATTAATTCTTACCCAAATTTACAGACAAAAAGAATCAAGGATTGGGGATGTTAAGGGACTTGCTCAGCCAGTAAGTGTTAAAGCCAAGGTAGGAATGAAGGTCCATCTGACTTTTAAGCTCATATCCTTTTCACCTAATCAGCTTGTGATTCCATCTGCCAGACTTGACATTGATCTTTCTTAAACATCACCTTGTTAGTTTTTTTTTTTTTTTTATAATTTTATTGAATCATAATTCTGTACATTGGTGCAATCATAGGGCACGATTCATATACATTCAGAAATGTTTTGATCATACTGTTACAGTTAGCCTTCATGGCATTTTCTTGATCACTATATA
>CAUYON010104864.1:0-36703 GCA_963573935.1 Arctocebus calabarensis | reverse complement strand
AGCTTCCAGTTATCATGGACTTAAGAAACCCAACTCTAAAGCCCAGACATTGGGCAGCTATTGAACAAACAGTTGAGGCTGTCCTGGTGGAGGCTGAAGTCCCGTTGACCTTGGAACGGCTCTCAGAGTTATATGTTTTTAACTTTGCACAAGAAATCCAGGACATATCTGGACAGGCTTCTGGAGAAGCTGCCTTAGAAACACTTCTTAAAAAGGTAAATCTGCAAAATATTACATGCATATGTATTCTAAAAATCAGGAAATATAAAGAAAGGGTTTTAGATTCAACATGAAGATCATCAACTTTTGGCTATCTGGATGAATTTTTTTAAATTGCAGCTTTCACCCTCTAATTATCAGTCATCCTTCTGTTGTTGCCTTATGTTCATTATTATTGCTATCACCTGTACAAATCTGCTCTTTCTGCTTAGCCTATAATCCATAGGAACTTGATGGCAAAACATTTTGAAATGTGCATTCTTATATAAAGATCCCATACCAATAAAGATCATTTATAACAAAATACAGTATCTTACAAACTACCAGAAAAGTCTATGTTAAATGTTCAAAAGCATTTGAGAAGACTTTTCTACATTTGCTTACCCTAAAAATAGATGTATGACTACCAGTTGCCTGCATAAAAAGAAAATTTTTTTCTCTTAAAACATAAAATGAAAGGGAAAACACATTAAAGTATCTTAAGTAATTCATATACATTAATAAAATAAAATTAGGCAAATCTGTTTCATCTAATCAAGAAGAATTTAAACATTTTAAGAACAATAAAAAAGAAAATGGGATAATTATGAACTTTTTACCCATTTTATGCCACATATATTTCTTAAGTACCTAACCAAAAATTAATTAAGATCTCCTAAGGCTTAAATTATCTCTAAGGTGGAGGATTCCTGGAAAACAACTGAATTTGTCATTCTGCCTCACCGTGACACCAAAGATGTATTTATCCTGGGCGGCACAGATGACATACAGGTGGGTGTCTGGGTTATTGAAAACTTATAATATAAAGGTCCTAACCACACCCAGTCCTAAATCTTCTTTGGGAGATCATTATGAAGTAATGAAATACGGGAATCACTAAATAAGAAAAAATTTAATTGTGAAAGCAAGATATAAATATGAATAATTGACATGAGAGTTTGTGCATAAAATATTTAGCAAAGCAATAAAAATGTCATACATGTGTAAGACTTGTAATCATATGGTTGATAACTGTTGAGGAATTTAGAAAAGCAAAGAGATCAGTTATGGCTGAAGTGATCAGAGAATTCTTCATAGACCAGCTGCAACAAGCTGAAACTTAACAATTAAGTAGGATTTCATCAACGTAGAAGAGAATAAAGGGCATTTTAAGCTGTTTTTAAAAGGCAAAGAAACACAAATGAGCATTTCATGTTTGTAGCACACTGAGAAGCTAAATTCACTTGAATTTAATGAGATTAAGAGTAGGTGCTCTATCAGCCCCCAAAGACGATAAATCTAACCCAGGTGTTTGGAATATTCTTAGTCACTTAAAATCTGAAAGCAGATTTGTTTAGCAAAAGGAGATGGGTCATATAGCCCAACTTAAATGGCAAAGTCCTAAAAAGTGAGGTATCCTCAAGCCAGAATTGGAGATAACATGGCTTTACCAGGGATCAAGTTGAAGAGCAAGACCAGCCATCAGTCTACCAGCAGATAAGAGAGCAGACCCAAGGAAAGGCCAGGCAGTCTGAAGCCAAATGATGCCAAGTGATGGATTTCAGCTCTCAAGAAGTTTATAATTGAAACAAACCATTAAATCCCTACGATTAATGTTTATTTTTTAATTCACATGTTCTGTGTGAGATTCTGCTATATAAGAGGCAGAGAGAGGGGAGTGAGGTGGTGGGGAAACTGTATATACCAATCAGAGCTTGATACCAATGAATTCATCATTTTGCTTCACCGTGACTCCAAAGATGTATTTATTCTGGGTGGCACAGATGACCTACAAGCGGGTAACCGTGTTATTGAAAACTTATGGTAAACATCCTATCCACACTTAGTCCTCAGTCTTCCTTGGGAGATATTGATGAGTTCAATTTATTCTTCCTTAAGTGAGAGAAGACAGCCAATTTTCACTAGCACAGGGTATTTTTAGAAGTGAAGGCCTGTCTGGGTGACCAAATTGTGTAAAGAATGTTCCAATTACCCAACAGGTAGAGCAAGAGAGAAGAAGAATGTTATACTAAACAAAAACTTGTGCCATTAACAAGGAATGGCAAAGATTTGGCATTCAGAACTCCCTGGGTGTTGTTTGAAAGAACACCACAGTTAATTATAAGCCACAATGATGAGAATAAGTAAGGGAAATTGATGAGTAGGCAAGAGTCCGTGGGACTAAGCTACTATATTCATTCAAAGAGTTGGCCTTTAAATGGACTCTTGGGATTAAATATCTGAAATATTACTGGAAGCACTGTTTATATTTTCTTCTCCTTTCTTTAAAGGTTCTTCTTGATGATAGCACCATCAACGTTGCAACCATTGCCTCATCACGCTATGTTGGCCCACTGAAAACTAGAGTGGATGAGTGGCAAAAACAACTTGCTCTATTTAATCAAACACTAGTGAGTAAGGGTAATTTCAATTCATGGACTTGGAGAATTAGAGAGTGACAGTGACCTTAGAAACAAGTTGTTCCATCATTTAAGTATTATATGGTTCAAAATGTAAGATTTAATTGGCAATATGTTATGATGCTTAGAATGTAAGGGAAGTACACACATATTGAGCACTTCTTTACATAGCTATACAGTTGAATGTTATTACTGTCACCTTTATGCAAGCATGCCTCAAAAATATTGCAGGTTTGGTTCCAGACCATCATACTACAGTGATTATTGCAATAAATGGAACTGCATAAATGTTTTGGTTTCCCAGTGAATAGAAAAGTTATGTTTATACTATGTTGTAGTGTATTAGGTATACAAAAACATTATGCCTTAAAAAACAATGTGGGAGGGCCAAATGGTAGACTAGAAGAAGCCTGCACAATGACGTTCTTGCAGAGAGAATCATTTAAGCATTCCACATTGTGTATCATATCATCACATTGTACTCCATAAATGTATATAGTTATTAATTAATAAAAATTAAAAGTAAATAAATTAAAAAAAAACTCTGAGAACTATTTTAATGCAGATATTTTTAAACTCAGACACAAAGGAAAAAATAAAAGTTGACTGCACTAAAAATGTACACTAAGAAGAAGGAAAGCAGCCAGGAAAATTAAAAGTATAATTCGTCAATCAAGGAATTGCCATATTAAGTTAGGGAAATTATATTCTCCTAATTTGTAAGTAAAATTATCATCACATAAAAATTTTGAACTCCACTCTTTTCTATACACAGAAGACTACCATAGGGGTAAAAACTAGAGAAACAGTGTCCTTTCTTTATCAAGTTACTCTTTCTAGAGATAGGTGAAGAATTTTGATTCTCTCTTAAGGTCAAATTTGCCCACATTCTTGGAACCTAAAATGTGAAAAGTTTACTAAGTAAAATTACATAACTAGACTCAGCCGCAAGGGCTAACACCTGTAATCCTAGCACTCTGGGAGGGAGGCCCAGGTGGGTGGATTGCTTGAGTTCAAGGGTTAGAGACCAGCCTGAGCAACAGTGAGAACCCATCTCTACTAAAAATATGGAAAAACTGAAGTAAGAGGATCACTTGAGCCCAAAAGTTTGAGGTTGCTGTGAACTATGATGTCACAGCACTCTAACCAGGGCAACAGAATGACACCATCTCAAAAAAAAAAAAAAAAATCATTTAACTATGTATGTATATTAATAGAAAAAACAAAACTTTTTAAAAAATAAAATAAATAGAAATTCCATTTTCTTTCCATATTCTAGTATTTCCTCCTACATGTACCCTTTGGAGTCCAAGGCTCTAAGGTTGCATTAGAGAAAGATATCAGCATTTGTTATGCTTCTAACCAGTCCTTTGGGACCTGAGTAACGAGACAAATCTTCCCTTCTCAGGGTGCTGTACTACAGAAGAATTCATCACCCTTTCCAGCATTGCTGGCTATGCAGGGAATTTTCTAAGAACCCATATTTTCTTCATTCATGCTGAGGCCAGAATCCTGGGACACATACACTAATCAAATTCCAAAAGCATCTGTTAATTTCTCAAGGGATGTATGAAATCAAGCCAGTTTACACCATTAAGGGAAAAGAAAAACACGTTGGCTACTCTCATAGAGGGGTTCATGAAGTTTCACAATGTTTCTAGGAACTCTGTCTCGATATCAACATCTCCCCACCCTCCACAACATCACTAGATCTCTATTCACTCTAGGGGGCACCAGTTTATGGAGAATGCCAAAAGAATTAGGATATTTCTAATACTCTAAATTCAATTCCTCTTAGCAATGCTTAAACATAAGTGCTGCTGTAGTCTTTAAAAGGTAAATAGAGCAGGGGGTGGGAATAAGCCAAATGTGAAAAGAAAAGACAGATCAGAAAAGAGATAATTTTTTAAAAGACAAAATAGGACTTAAAGATCCAATGGTCACAGCCATTGACCTAGAACAAAAGGTAACACCACAAGTAGAAAGGAGAAAGGGAAATGGATTCTTGTTCTTTAACAGACTTTATTTTTTAGAGCAGTTTTAGGTTCACAGCAAAACTGAGCAGCAGGCACAAAAAGTTTCCATATATACCCTTCCTCCAACGCCTGCAAGTGCATATAACATCCCCCACTATCAACATTCCTATCCAGAGTGGTACAATTGTCACAACTGGTGAAGCTACAATGACACATCATTATTACCCGAGGTCCATCATGGTTCATTCTTGGTGCTGTCTGCTTTATGGGTTTGGATAAATGTACACTGACACGTATCCACGAATGTAATACAGAATAGTTTCACTGTTCTAAAACTTCTCTGAGTTCTGCCTATTCATCCTTCCCTCTCCCCTAATTCTTAGCAACCACTGATATTTTTACCTTTGTAACTTTTTTTTTCTTCAAATGGTTTCTGCCCTGTTCTTTGTTTCATCTACTCTTGGTATTCCAATTTTGTATATGATAAACTGCTTGTCATTTTACCACTTTGTTTGGATGCTCTGCTATTGTGTTCCTCTCCCCTTTGTGTTTTATTGTGGGTAATTTTTAATTTCACCAATTCTTTCCTTAGCACTGTTGGCTCTACTGATGATCCCATTGAAGGCATTTGCTGTTGCTGTGTTTCTGGTAGTTAACATTTCCTTTTGATTTCTTGTTTGTTTTTGTTTGTTGGTTGGTTTGTTTTTTGTTTTTGAGATAGAGTCTCACTATGTCACCCTTGGTAGAGTGCCGTGGCATCACAGCTCACAGCAACCTCAAACTCTCGGGCTTAAGCGACTCTCTTGCTTCAGCCTCCCAAGTAGCTGGGACTACCCAGCGCCTGCCACAATGCCCGGCTATTTTTTTGTTGTAGTTGTCACTGTTGTTTAGCAGGCCCAGGCCAGGTATGAACCAGCAGCACAGGTGTATGTGGCAGGTCCCCTAACCACTGAGCGGGGCACTAAGCCTCCTTTTGATTTCTTCTTTGAGTTTCTATCTCTATGCTGACATTATACATCTGGTCTGGTGTATGGTCTATTTTCTCCTTTAGACTCTTTAACATAGTAATTATTGTTAAATTCTCTGGCTAATATTTCCAGTATCTGTGTCATATTGGAGTTTGGTTCTGGTCATTTCTCTTTATCTTCTGTGATTTTCTTGCCTTTAGGCATGGATTGATATTTTTCCTTTTCTTGTACATGTTTGAGGTATACACATATAACATGAGAAAATAATCAATAAAATGAAATGTCAGCAAATGGATCAAGAGAAAATATTTTCAAATCATATATTATATCAGATAAGGGGTTAACATCCAAAATACATAAGAAACTCACAGCACTCAATAGCAAAAGAACAAATAATCAGATCAAAAAATGGGCAAACAACCTGAATAGACATTTCCCCAAAGAAGATAAAAATGGCCAACAGGTATGTGAAAAGATGTTCAACATCACTAATCATCAGGGAAATGCAAATCAAAACTACAATGTGATATCACCTCACACAGGCTAGAACAGCTGCTATCAAAAAGACTAGAGATAATAAGTGTTGCCAAGGGTTTGGATAAAAGGAAACCTTTGTACACCATTGATGGAAATGTAGTGGCTCAGTCATAGTGAAAAACAATAAATATGGAAGGTCTTAAAGAAATTAAAAATAGGAAAGGAGTTTGTGGCTCAGTGGGTAGGGCGCTGGCCCCATATACTGAGGGTAGTGGGTTCGAACCTGGCCCCAACCAACTAAAACAGCTATGAGAATTGCAACAAAAAATAGCCGTGCATTGTGGCAGGTGCTTGTAGTCCCAGCTACTCAGAAGGCTGAGGCAAGAGAATTGCTTAAGCCCAAGGGTTGGAGGTTGCTGTGAACTGTGATGCCATGGCAGAAAGTGTGACAAAGTGAGACTCTGTCTCAAAAAAAAGAAATTAAAAACAGAACCACAATATATGACTCAATAGTCCCTCTGCTAAATATATACCCAAACGAAATAAAACCTCACCCTTATAAAGCTATCTTCACCTCCATGTTTATTATAGCACATTCATAATAGCCGAGGTATGGTAGCGACCCAAGTGTCCATGAACAGATCAAGAAAATTGTTATTTACATATATAGAGATAGATAGTAGAACATCCATAGTTGACCAGCTCCCTTCATTGACCATCTCCTTAAGTTGACCTTATTTTCATAGACTGGACATGTGCCACGTGTACCTATCAGTACAGTAGGCCTAGTTCCTTAGGTCAGCCACCCCCATTGTTGACCATTTTGTTACAGGCCCTGGAGTGGTCAACTTACAGAGGTTCTACCATAAGTAGACACACAGGAATATTATTCAGCCTAGGAAATTATACTAAGTAAAATAAAACAGACAGAAAGAAAAATATTGCATGTTCTCATTTATATGTATTAACAGAATCTTTAAAAAAGAACCAATTTGAACACCTAAAAACAACGTAGAAAGGTAATTGAGTGAGAATAGCCAGTAAACAGACCAGAGGAGGTAGAGGTCAAAGGACACTAAGTTTCAGTTATGTAGGATAAATAAGCCTACAGATCGAATGTACAGTACAGGGGTGGCAAAACTCCACCTCCACCCTCTAAGAGTCCTAAGTGAGCCTGAGAATGAAACTGACAAAAAACAGATCACCAAGAGACAAGCATTCATATTTATTTCATACGAACTTTTTGTGGCACAGGAGCCCTCATAATTAAATAAAGACTCAAAGCGAGAGTCAGAGTCAGTTACTTGTATACTAAATTTAACAAAGGACAGCAAACTACGAAAATGTAATAAGGCAAGGGGTTTGTGCTACAGTCTTTAATTGAGTAGAGAAGCAACTAGCAAGGGTTAATTTAACAATGGTTATTTGTACAGATGTCTCTTGACCTAACTTCTCATCACTGACGATAAGAATGCTGCTTTTAGTCTAGTACAAGGAGGACATCTCTCACATTGGAATTTCACCTTGAGCTTTTAAGAAGCAGCTCAAAAGTCAAGAATCTTCTTCTTGCACTTGCTATTTTTTAAAGTTCCTTTAACTTAAATAATAAATATACTTGAATGGCATATCTTTGAGTCCTTAAACAACATGAGGTCTAGAGTTAATAGCATTGCACTGTATACTGGAAATTTGATAACAGATTAGATTGTAGGTACTTTTACCACACAAAAAGGTAATTATGCAAGATGATGGATAAGTTCATTTGCTTGACTGTAGCAATCATTTCACTATGTACATGTACAGTCATGCATTGCTTACCAATGAGGATACATTAGGGTGACTCTGAAATTCTGGGAACATCACAGAGTGTACTTTTATAAACCTAGATGGTTTAGGATAGCCTACTGCACACACTTAGACTATAGGGTATGGCCTGTTGCTCCTGGGCTACAAACCTTAACAGCTGTTACTGTCCTGAACACTGCAGGCAGTTGTAACACAATGGTAAATATATGTAGATGTAAACATATCCAAATATAGAAAAAGAACAGTAAACACATGTAAACACATATTATAGTCTAAATGGCATCGTTGTCAATATATGGGGCCTAACTGTCTATCAAAAAATGGATTTTGGCTTGGCACCTGTGGCTCAAGCAGCTAAGGAGCCAGCCACGTACACCTGAGCCTGCGGGTTCGAATCCAGCCAGGGCCTGCCAAACAACAATGACGGCTGCAACCAAAAAATGGCCGGGCATTGTGGTGGGCGACTATAGTCCCAGCTACTTGAGAGGTGGAGGCAGGAGACTCGCTTGAGCCCAGGAATTGGAGGTTGCTGTGAGCTGCGATGTCACCGCACTCTATCCAGGGTGAAAGCTTGAGGCTCTGTCTTACAAAAAAAAAAAAAAAATGGATTTTTAGGGCAGAGGCTGTGGCTCAGTGGATAGGGCACTGGCCCCATATACCAAGGGTGGAGGGTTCAAATCCGGCCCCGGCCAAACTGCAATAACAACAAAAAATTGCTGGACGTTGTGGCGGGCACCTGTAGTCCCAGCTACTTAGGAGGCTGAGGCAAGAGAACTGCCTAAGCCCAAGAGCTGGAGGTTGCTATGAGCTGTGATGCCATGGCACTCTACCGAGGGCAATAAAGTGAGACTCTGTCTCTTAAAAAAAAAAAAAAATGGATTTTTATAAAACAGAAAAGTTCTGCAACTAACTTATAGACAAAAATAAATTTAAAAAAAAATAGAAAATATCAGATGGGCTCGGCGCCTGTGGCTCAACAGGCTAAGGCGCCAGCCACGTACATCTGAGCTGGCAGGTTCGAATCCAGCCTGGGTCCGCCAAACAATGACAGCTGCAACCAAAAAATGGCCAGGCGTTGTGGCGGGCGCCTGTAGTCCCAGCTACTTGGGAGCAGAGGCAGAAGACTCACTTGAGCCCAGGAATTGGGGTTTGCTGTGAGCTTTGATGCCACAGCACTCTATCCAGGGTGACAGCTTGAGGCTCTGTCTCAAAAAAAAAAAAAAAGAAAGAAAGAAAGAAAACACCAGATGAATATCAGCTGAGCTGGGGAGCCTTTGAAGATAGGGTTTCTGGAAAGAAGGATAGTAAATGTAAGCCATACTGGAGGACACATTGGTACATTGCATAACCTGGAATCAGAAGGTAGAAACTGAGGACAGGCCAAAAAGAGTCATGACCTAAGACCAGAAATGGCAGAGCATTCGTGTGTCTCTCTGCTAAGTACTAGCTGACTAGGACCCTCACACTGTCCTTCAGACGTCCTGTGGCATCCTGAACCCCAAGTAACAGAAGGTACGCAAAAGCCATCCCGCCCCATCACCAAAGAGCAACTCTGTCCTAAATAAGACGTCCTCCCTTTTATCAGCCATGGATGGCAACGCCACCCAGTGGCTGAATGTGGTGGTACCGCACTTCACGCGGTGGCCGAGTTCTACTCCAGAACTGTCACCACCTCCCCACCAGCATGCCTACAGGTTAAGTCACTGCATAGAGGGCCTGTGAACAATTAAGGAGGTAATTAAAAATAGACCAGGGCTGGACTCAGGCACCTGGTAACTCCTCCTGGCCCTAGCTGTTCAATAGAAACAGCTACCGGTCACCCTCAAAAACAAGGTGCTTTGAGCCTCATGGTAAAAGAAAAACCAGGTATGGAGAAATCAGGACAGATTACTGGCTGTGAGGCAAAGCTGATGTAAGTTGAAATATATTCAGAGCCATTCTTGGGTAAAATGGTCCACAGAAAACCCAGATTCTCTAAAGTGATGTACAAGGACCTCTCCAGCCACATCTTAGACCACCTTCCCTGCTCTGGATTCCCCCAAGGACATCTGAAGGCACGCCACAGTTCCCACTGTGTGGTGGCCCCATGCCATCCCCTCTACCCAGAGCACTCTCCACTTTCCCCATTGTCCAGGTAACTCATGCTCATCCTACAAGCTCAGCCCAACCATTACTTCCACCACAAAAACTATTTCCTGTCCACTCCGTCCCCGCCCCAAGGCTCATGGGTGATCTCACACCCCTTTTCCATGCCTCTATAATGTATTTTTCCATCACTTTAGTTTATCACACTTTTAATTTACCTTAGAGTTGTCTAAAGTGTCTATAGCCAAAGGAAGATACTGACTGTATTCTATTCATTTTTGCATTTCTAGTATTGAAAGCAATTCTGAGCACAAATAAGGCATTTCATAAAGAACTCATAGACTCTCATCCTGGGAAAGTGCTGGAAACAGAGACCCATGGGAACAAAACAACTTTGCATGTCAAGGGGTCTAAAGTCACCTACCTGGACTCCAGCCATTGCCCTTTGCCCCACACCACCCTGTTTTGCTCCCTGCTACCACCCAGTAGCACTGAATTCACCAGCTGTTGGGAAAGTCCCCTAACTCTAGGCAGCTCTCCACATACAAGGTGTCCATAAAGTAATTGTGCAATCAAAAATAGACAACTGTTTTAAATTGCACATGAACTTTATGAGCACCCTGTATATAAAATCAAATTCTGCCATATAATTTCCAAAGGAATAAAATATCAATAACATCATGCAAACTAAAAGGAGTTTTAGCTCATGGGAATGATTTTATTTTTACTTTATTTTATTAGCAAACACTTCCATAGTACTTACTATATTCAGGAACCATTCCACTATATGAATATAATTCATTTAAATCTTCAAAATGACCTTAGGTGTTATTACAGTGCTATTATGATTCCCTTTATTATTCCAGAACGTATTTGTTTTGCTCTGACTTAAAATAGAAATTAAATGGCCTTCAAGACACTGATTGTGAAAAACATTATAAGCCACATCAACTGTTTTTCTTTCAAGTACAATAGTGTAGCACACATTCTTGAAAGAATTTGATCAGTTGAGTTTAAAAACTTTCAAAATCCTATCAAAGTGCACTGATATCCTCTATTTATATACAATTGCAGATCCAAGTGAGAGTCCATTTGATCACAACCATTAATAAGTCACCAGACAGATGCTCCAAGTTGCAGCATTGTAGGTGTCACTATAATAATAGTGACAGCTAACATTCATGAATGCTTTACAAGTGCTGTATCATGTCATCCTAAAGTAATCCCAAAGAGTAGGCATTATCCTTTAGAGACATTTTTATAGAGGAGAAAATTATGATGCAAAGAGGTTAAATAATTCACTAAGCTGAAAGAGGCAGTAAAGGGTAAAGCCAAGCTTCAAATCCAAGCAGCCTGACTTCCGGTTGTTCCTGTCAATCTACTGCCCCTCAAGGCAGCTTCAGGAGGAGCAACAGCCTTCAGGAGTCACAACAAAGGTGACAGATAAAGTAATCTTGCTACAAAGTTGAAAACTATCACTGCTCTGAATTGATTATTGCAATTACAGAAAATTATCATAAATTATTCATTTTTACTATGTGTATTAAATTATATTTACGTTGTATTTGCCAATGGTTAATAATTATCCTGAGCAATGCTAAGTCGTATGGCTATTATTTAATATTAAGAAAATTATTAAAAAGATATAGTATACTAACCTTATGAAAGACTATGACAACACCAAAAGGTAAAAAATATGGGGGAAAAATGTAAAACCAGGAAAAATATTTATGATATTGTACCAAGTGAAAAAAATCCAAATTCATATAATTATGTATTACAAAAATGTAGCTTCACTAGCCTTAAAATATGCTTAAAAATTTTTGTGTAGGGAAAAAAATAGAAGGTAATGTGAAAAATATGAAACTAGTTTACATTTGGGTGATAGAATTAAAAGGCTTATTTTCCAATTAAAAAGATTCTTTTAGTGGTATTAAATTAAAATTTGTATAAATCTGACAGAAGAAAATAACGGAAAATCTGAGTGCTTTCCAAACCAATTCTGCATCCATCTGTCTTCATGATTAGTTTTCAAGGCAAGCCCTAAAGTGCTCTCTGCAGAGGGGGCTGACAGCAATCTAATATGTCGACACTTTTGGTAAGACTGGTATGGGTTCAATTTTACTGCACTGATTTAAATTTTCTTTATCATGGAAGATAAATCATGCTGAGTATAAAGTAGGTTGCAAAGGTCTGTGTAGAAATGCATAAACTGTATAGTACAGTCTGTGGAGGGTATTTCAGTTTGGAATGTGAGGCCCTTTGTGAAATAATTAGGATAGTTTCACCAGGCTGTGCCAAGAGGTGACAATTTAACCAGGAAAGAAAATTGTCAGCTTCAGAAAAAGGATCACACTATTAACCTAAAGTTATTAGAAAGCCAACATCTCCCATATCAGAGTGTTCGCGAGTACAATGACTATCATTGAGGCTCTCAGAATTCTCAGCTTACTACGACATTGTGTGGGGCTGACTGCCAAGGCTATAAGGAAAAACAATACATACATGACAGAAAGTAAGTGGAAGCATATTTTAATCAACAGGTAACTTCATATTTTTTATTATCTTTTGAATGATGATTTTTGGTACCTCTATAATTTACCCAGGTTTATCTTTTAAATAAATAGTGTTGGTTTTTAGTCACAAACTAGGAGTTCTCAGAGTCCTACTTTTTGCATAACTCACCCATACACTGGGGAGAGGAAGGTGATGCTTCGACTGAGCCCTATAAAGCAGCAATTCTTCAAGTTTAGAAAGGGGCATTGCATAGGGAGGGGATAAGTCTTATGACATTTGAATCAGGACTAGTCTTATTTGATATTCTGGCAGGTCCCAAAAGGACAGAACCTGAAATAAGAAGGAGAAAGGAGAGAAGCTAAAGCTCTCTGAAGATTGATTTGGGGTTTATCCCTTTTGTCCAAACAGAGAGAGATGCCTGGGAGGCCTCATTTCTCTTTCCTTTTCTACCTATCTGTTCTCTAATGCATACACACTCCTACCTCTCTCCCAACCCCCTCCAGGGCTGACGCTACATCCTGCCAACCCCTTCAAGGTCAAACAGCAAGACCATCTTTATGAGCCTAGGACAAAAAGTAACCTGTCCCATGCTCAATGCTTAATGCTTGCCCTACAAGAATGGATCCAGAAAGCTAACTGTGCCTTATGGTTTAGGTCTTTCAGATTCTTAGCAATAGCTAGATAGATAGATAGATAGATACTTTGAACTTTTATTATGCTAAAAGACCCTCTACCAACAGTGATGATACAAAGCAACCCCAAAGATAAAGAGCATGCCCTTTGATTATGATGTCTGACTCTACTTCAGAGAGGCACTCTTGCAAATGTACGAGTTAAAAAAATATTGATTTTCCTCTTGAGTTTAAGCTGTACCATATCTGAGAATGTATATGGGTCTTTGGGATATTTGTATGGACATCTGATTAAACACTTACCAGCTAGAAACTTTGAAGATGAAGGAGAAATGTCTCCAAGTCATCCAATTGGGAGAATTTAATAGGAACAGACTTAAGTAGGCCCACCTTTGGCACTTGGGGTGCCAAAGCCACCATGAACTATCCTATTAAGAGTGTGGCATTATTCTAGAATGAATAATTTAGATTTGAGATATACACGGCTGAGAAAACATTGTTGGGAGCACAGGGGAGGATTCTCAGGCAAGAACAACTCTTACGGGTAAGGATGCCATTTCCCAAAAGGTAAGTATGGAGTCACCCAGCAGAATGGAAAAGGGAGCATGATTAGACCAGCAGCACCCAAAAGGGACCCCCACAAAGTGTTTAACTTCTTAGCGCTGTCTTGTGGAGTAGGAGAGAAGTCTTATTAAGGTACAGCTTAAATTTTTTCCTTTTATAACTAAAATTCCCATTAGTTACATCAACTCTACAATAAAATCTGATAATCCCATATGTGCTGGTATAGCCTTGTAGAGAGCAAAGCAAATGGGCTATAAAGAAAGCAAAGTGTAGCTTACCCTATCTTCCTCCCTTCATGGGAGTCCACACAGGGCCCAGGATCTATCAAGAAGATTGTCCAGAAGTTCTAGATAAGACCTCCAACAAAGGGAGTTAAGGTTCCCAGTGAATCTGGAAATCATGATGAGAAACACAGAATGGTGGCCGATAAACACCAGGTCCTCAGATAAGAACAGCCTGATTTAAACCCTCCCTTTACTAAGCCACAGTAGAGGAAGGGGCCCTCAGGTGGGGCCTGGCTGATGATTACATGTATGTATATTTCTACTTGAGTCTAATTAAATAAACTGGAGTTTTCTAAAATTCATTCTACCCAGATTTTCAAAATCATTAGCATAGTTATACAAATGACTCTCTCAAATTATTTTAATTTCCACTATATTGTGGTTACTTTCCATGTATCATTCCTAAGTTTTTATAAATAGCCTTTCTTTTTTTTTTTAATTGATTTGACCAGCTGGTAGTTTACTTTACTGATTTTGTTTTCTATTGATATTTTTTCTAACCCCCGCCATATGTACACATGCAAGAACAAGCTCCTGGATTTATTTATTAATTTAGCCCAGGGTTCTAATGTATTATATTATTTACTTACATTTCTTTCTAATTCTCACCTGTTTTCCTTGGTTTTTCTGACCATTTTTTTAGAAATTTATTTAAAAATAAATTAATAGGTAATTTATTTTTAATCTTCCATATTTAAGTAATGAAAATGGTTAAGGCTATCAATCTTCCTTAAGTCATGCCTTGGCTATACCCATTATCATTATTTTCAGTGCATTCTTTTCTTCCTTTTATTCTTTTTCTGGTTTGTTGTTTGATTTTGTTTTGTTTTTTGTTTTGAGACAGGGTCTTGCTGTCATCTGAGATAGAGCACAGTGGTATCATAGCTCACTGCATCCTCACATCCCTAGCCTTCTTTCTGTCTCAGCCTCCCAAGTAGCTGGTACTATAGGTCTACACCACCATATGTGGCCAATGTTTCTATTTTTTGTAGAGACTGGGGTCTCGCTCTTGCTCAGGTTGGTCTTGAATTCCTGGCCTCAAGTGATCCTCCCTCCTTGGCCTCTCAAAGTGCCAGGATTGCAGGCATGAGCCACTGTACCCAGGCTCAATGCATTCTTAAATACATTTGATACCTTCTATATTTCAACAGTAAACTGGGAGAATTTTTTTTCCAAGAACCTGAAGTGTTTATTTCTTTCGATTTTTGTTATTTATTTCAATTTTATTGTACTATGGTCAGAAAAATTTACTATAATAGATCAACATTACAAAAAGTGTGCTAAAGTTTGCTTTTTTATCAACACGATCAATTTTTTAATGCTTCATACACATTTGAAAATAAAGTATATTCTCTCTTCCCGGATTTCTATGTGTGTGTGTGTCTTACTCTTTCTTTCTCTTGACATAGATAGGTAGGTATGTCAACATTACTAATTGTTTTGTTCTCACAACGTACTACTAAGAGTCCAGGCTCTACTGTCAAGCAAATCTGGGTCTAACACACATGCGATCTCTTGAGTACGTCACTAACCTCTTCAAACGTCAGTTAACATGAGCGTAGTACCCCAGTGAGTGCATAGCCCTAAATGAGATTTTGACCTTTGTACATATTTTTCCTGATTTTTAATGGAGTCCAAAGAGTTTGTGCATAGGAATTCCTACTTTGACCTCCTTTCCTCTCCTTTGCAGTAAGTTTTCTCACTCTTCTATGCCAAATAAAATTCTCTTATTCAGCCACTGGGCTCCCCAACCCCTCTGTCATTCCCACCTCCATGTATTGAGCTCCAGACACAGGCCCTTGAGCTGTTGTCTCTTCTCCTGAGGGATGGCCTTTTACTCCTCAGAGAACAGAGGAAGTAGCAGCATCATAGAAGATGGTGAAAAATTCCTAACATTTATTAATATGTTAATAATGCTATTTAAAAGCTATTTAAAAGTCTCATTCGCTGCCTCATATGTGTCAACTAGAATCCACATATATCTTCCAGCCACCATATTGAGTGGATCATTCAGACAAGGAGAGTTACACAAGGTTACAAAGCTGCTCTGTTAACTTGTCCCAGTCCAGTTTCCTCTGCACTATTTTATCCCAAATTTCTTGGGAATTTCCTGACTAAATTATTTGTAATAAAATCATTTGTAATGGATTATTTTTAATGCACACAGATCAGTTCCCTTTAGTTTTTCCCCAAATTTCCTAGTCCATTTGACTGGGAACTTTTCTTATAAAAAGACTCTGCCTGATATTCCTTCCTTCATCTCATAGACACCCACTTTTCACCTTCTCCTCAGGGCTTCAGAAAGGAGCAAATCCAGAGCTGGCCTCATTCCAGAATTCTGAGAAAGACACCAGGCACTTTAGAAGAGCAGAAGCTCTTTACAACCTCAGGATTGGGAAGAGGGAACTAACGGAAAGGGGAAATCCTTACTCCGAGAGCTACGTGACGTCCAGGAGAATCTGCACAGAGGACATCTCGTCTAGGTCTTAACCATTAAAAGGCACTTTTACCCCTTTGAAACTGCAAAGGTTTGCTTCAGACCCGGAGTCCCATCCTTGTCTAGTCCTGGAAAGGAATCTTGGCTTGAAACAATCGATGAATGTAGTAGCAAGGAAAAAGGGTGTCTGGGGTGCCCACTGATGGGAGGAGCTCCTGAACCCAGCCCGTAGTTCAGAGACCCACTCAAATCCTGCCAGAGAGTGGAGAGAGGAACTGGGGTTTGCGAGCTCTGTGTTTTTTTCTGTTTCCTGTTTCAGCAAGGTTTCTATGCAAAAAGAAAGACAGTAAGTACCAAGAAAGGAAATGCTAATGGGGCCCATAGCCATCAGTTGAGAGTTTATGCATTACTCAGCTGCTGTCTTACGACTAGAGTCAAGATCTGCCCAGGAGCTGCAATGCTTTCCTGAGCTGCTAGGGCTGGAGCCCAGAACCCGGAGGTAATGGAGAAGGAGCATGCTTTTGTTTCCAGGTTTGAGACCTGCAACCTTGGGGTGGGGCAGAAGGCACTCTATCATGCAAGCTTCCCAGGGTGAAGAGGGAGGCACAGATATGGGTGGTGAAGTTTCAGAGCGTTGGAGATTCAGATAGCCAAGAAAAGTGTCCTGGGTCGGCTTCCCGAAGCACTAGCCACGGCATAGGGGTACAGCTTCCGTCATTTCTCTGCTCTATCCAGTGGGTTCGATTAGATGAGAAGGGAGTTAAATAACTTAGGGTTCAGGTTACCCCAGGAAGGGGACACGAATTAAATGACCTCTTACCATTCTCTTAAAAGCAGAGATCCCCATAACAGGAAGCTGCCTTTCCAGCAGCTTAGGTGCAGGCCAGTATCTCCCCAGCTCACACTGAGAGCTCTAGACCAGGAAGGCCAGACCCACGCAGGAAGCCATTCACCATCTCTGCTGCACATGTGTCCAGGAAGTAAGAGCAGAGACTTGGGAAGGCAGTGACAAGCCCCAGTTGGTGCAGGGCAGTGCCCTGGTCTCCCCATGCAGCAGTGAGGAGAGCCTCCCTAACACCTCTTCCCATAAGCTCCTACTAACTGAGCCCTGCCATGCTGCCAGGGGGAACCCCAGAGATGCCAGAAAGCCTGGTCAGAAGCCCAGTGATCTTTCTCTGAACCCTACAGAAACCAGTTCCCTTTTCCTCTGCAGCATATCTCAGTCAGCCATCCCACACGGCTTATTTTTAAGCAGGTCAGCATAGTCATGACATCCCAGAGGCCTGGGTATGGTTCCTCTTGGTTATGGTATACCAAACCCTAGCAGATGTGGCAGCCTGGGGGTGTGGAAACACTCCTTTCTCTAAGAAGCTATTTCTACTGCAGCTGCCCTCTTGGGTTGTAAGTGTCACTGTCTTGCCCTGAGGCAGCAAGGAACAGAGCCATGTGCCTCAGTGGACTAAGGTGGATGGCTTAGTTGGGCAGCCAGAGAGACTTCTGACTAGAAGGCAGGAGGATTCTCAGTGATCAGGGGATCTGCCTCCACTGCAGAGCCAGCAGGTAACCTGGAGCCCAACAGGGTGACCTCACATCCCACATTCTAATGGTGCGATGTAGGCAGGCCCCACCAAAGGACTTCTTTGCCTTTCTGTCTGACCTAATTGGGATGCTGATTGTGTCCAGACCACAGAGGAGTCTTTTTTCCTGGTACCCCAAACCCAGAGGTCAGGTGAAACAAAGAAGTAAACGTGATTTCAGCCGGGGGCCAGAATCCCCTCAATCGGTAAGCAACATACTCCTTCAAAGAGAGAGAGGGTTAGGGGAATTAAAGGATGAGATAAGGCATTCTTGGTCCTGGAGTACTAGTTTAGCTTGGGGCCTTTGCCTTATTATGTCTTCAACATCCAACATCAGCACAGCAAGGATAATAATATTATTGAGAATATTCTTTATTATAAAAAGCTAACATTTGGCAGGGTGTGGTAGCTCATGCCTATAATCCTAACACTTTAGGAGGCCAGGAGTTCATGACCAGTCTGAGCAAGAGCAAGATCCTGTCTACAAAAAATAGAACAATTAGCCAGGTGTCATGGCATGTATGTGCCTATAGTCCCAGCTACTCAGGAGGCTGAGGCAGGAAGATCACTTGAACCCAGGAGTTTGAGGTTACAGTGAGTTGTGCTGATGCCACTGCACTCTAGCCTGGATGATACAGTGACATCCTGTCCAAAAAAAAAAAAAGGCTAACATTTATTGTGTGCTCTGTGCCAGGTGTGCGGCATGCATTTTCTCATTTAATCCTTATAACCTATAAGGTAGGTTCTAGCCCCATTGTATAAATAAGGACTCTTGGTTTAGAGACGTTTGCTAGCTTGTCCCAAATCACACATAGCTGGTAGGTGACAGAGCCTGGGTATGAGTCCACGCAGTGTGACTCCAAAACCAGGACTCTCCTCACTATCCGTGGCACAATGGCAGGGGCTATGGCTTAGGGATGCCACATGTGCTGGTTCTGGACCTGGAGTTCATGTACACATACTCCTGAGTCTCCATCATTCAGTCATTTGTAACTTAATATTGATGGATCCTTTTCTAAGTTTTTATATAAAGAAATTGGCAGGTGAGAAGTCAGGAGGCCCCCCAACCCCCACCTAAGTAGTAGGAGTGAGGAGAAAAGCCTAAAGAGAGCCATTCACGGATGGTACGCAAAGGACAAACATGTACAACCTCACAATTCTAGTGCAGAGTCAGCACTGCCCAAGACCAGGGGGTATGCCCCTCCACCCTTCAAGAGTGTCCAGAGCCGGATCACATAAGACCCCACTTAAGGAAGGAGATTGTCCCACCCATGACCCCAAGGAATGAGTGGCAAGACCAAAGAGAAAACAGGAATCCTGCAGAGAATTCTGGACTGAACCAAGATGGGCAGCCAAGTCCCAGTAAAGGGGCAAAGAGGCTGCTGCCCATGTTTGGCCTATAAACTAACGCCAGGAGCTTGGAACCGGCACGTGCCTGCTGGTTGCTAAAGCTGCAGTATCCTTCTTTGACCTGCCCAGGAACTCAGGCTTCAGGGTGGTGGGTTGTGGGAGGGAGAGAAGCAGCAGCAGCTGTGAGGGGAATCCCTCTTCCTTCAGAGGCCCCTGGTCTGACTCCAGACATCAGAGGAGGAAGGGCATGGAATTTCCGTGCTCGGGATCCAGCTCATCCAAGCCCAGCTCCAACTCAGCAAACCTACCAACAGGCTTTAGGAAAATAAGCAAATTCACCAAAGGTAGGTGGGAAGGGTAGGAAAGAGAAAGGAAGGCACAAAGAAAGAAGAGAGATTAGGGTTTGGGTGCTGTGTGAATACCAGATTAGGCCATGCAGAGGGGTGTCCTATGGAAACTACTGGTTACTATTTTTCTTCTCTGTCTGTAGCAGTCTTACTGAGGTATAATTTATGTGCTTGCTGGTTTAGATGGTAGGATCTGCATCTGGGCTAAGGAAAGCAGACCCAGCATCAGACTTAGCCCTGATCCTAAAGGATAGGACCCACAGCTCCAAGAGTTATTGAACCAGACACTCTGAAATGGATTCTGGTCAGGACTGGGCATGTGGCAGGTGCTTAGCCAATAATAATTGAGTGAACCTCAGAGGCAGAGCCCAGTCCTGGTCTTGGAGTAGGGTGCCAATGGGCCCAAGTCAGAATGTCAGGATGAAGGAATTAGGGTGGGATTTCCCTCCTTAACCATGCAGGCTCACAGCTAGTTGCTAAGGACCAAGAGAGCAGTGGGTGCTGGTCGCAGGACTGGTCACATCCTGAGGGGAGATCTGGTCATTCCTCTGGGTCTTGAGAAGTATCACTCAGCTATTTTAGTAACAACTTGGGCCAAGAGAGCAATAAAGATGCTGACTTTCCTTTTAGATTAGGGGAGAGAGGGGGGCACAATTTAACCATTTCTCTAGAAGTCTGGAAAATGAGCACACATCTGCCACCCAAGAGGCTATAAGTTCATTATGATTATTATCAATTATTTCTCATGTTCCTCTGATGTAGAGGCATGGCGAGATGTTCAGCCAAAGAAGGAATGGTAGCCAGAGAGACCCTTCCACTTTACAGAGTGGGGTATGCAAGCTAGAGAAAAGCAAGAATTCACTTCTATTAGAATGTATTAGTAAGTTAGCGACTGATTCCAGGAGTCCTGACTTCCAGTTTGGCAATATCACGTCGCACTTGTCAACCCACATGGATGGAAGGAACTCCATGCCATTCCACCCCTTGGGAGATAAGACATTTTCTGCCCATCTTCTGACCCCTCCCCTGCCCCTCCCTCTTGGCATTTGACAGATCCAGGCAGTTATTCCAGGAACTGGAAGCCAAGCACAACAGGTGCCCGGGAGGTCATCATGATCAGCCCCGACCCCAGGCCCTCCCCTGGCTTGGCCTGGTGGGCCGAGAGCTATGAGGCCAAGTGCGAGCGCAGGCAGGAGACCCGTGAAAGTCGCCGCTGCCGCCCCAACATGACCACCTGCCGCCAGGTGGGGAAGGCACTTCGGGTCCAGCAGAGAGAGCAGCTCCAGAGAGCTCGACTGCAGCAGTTCCTCCAGAGGAGGAACCTGGAACTGGAGAAGGGCAAGGCACAACATCGCCAACCCCCAGAGCAAGGGCCCTCTAGGAGGCTGTGCCAGGAGACTGCCCTCAAGGAGCCCTTGTCTGGTGCCAGCAGGAACTCTACCCCTAGACAGCAGGTGGGTCATATCAAGGCACACACTGCTCCATGCAGGGCAAACAGGGTGGGCAGGCTCAAGGTCACTAAAAAGTGATTTAAATTAAGTCCATTCCTCCTCAGTCTTATAACTAAGCCTCCTTTAGCCACTTAGGGATTTTTGTTCTGTTTTTGTTTAGCTTTTTTTTGTTTGTACTTTCTTTTTACAAGAGAAAAAATAACTTTTAAATAATTCCAAACTTAATACCTAGTATCAATTCGAATTTGGGCAACGTATACATATCTTCTGCAGCTATCTTAGAGCATCCATTCACTCATTAGTCATCAAGCATTTACTGAATGCTTATTATATGCCAGGTACCGAGGCCTATCTCTTGGTGCTCCCTCTCCCAACACACACACTTGTCCTCTATTCTGCCAGGCCATTTCCTTTATCTGCTCTCTCTTACACCATTCCAGTTCTACGAGGCCCACTCAGCTATTGCTCCATCTGATCCAGGAAGCTTTCTCTGGCTTCTTCAGGACACCTCTGCTCTCCATGGGCCTTGTGAGGTTATAAATCCTCTACAATTGTGTAACTCTTACAGAGCCCATTAGTCTGGCCTGAGAAGGAACAGTGCTAGTGAAAACCAGTGTAAGTTGAAATGAGATGACCTCCAGCAGAAGAGCAGCTGTGTCTTCCTACCCATGTTGGGAGCAGGACTTGGTGTACTGTATTGCCGAGAAATGCCTAGAAATGCCTGGCATTGTACTGTAACCAGACCAGGTGCTCCATTACACTCCCTAACCACTGGATCTGTTTGCTGAATAGGAAGTGCTATGCACAGAAATGATCCCAGAGCCTAAGTACAAAATAAAATCAACTCTGTACTTTCTAGACAAGGTTTTTATATGCCTACCAGTTATTTAAGGTCTTGCTTAGACTGAGATAGTCCATGTGATTGGACATCATAGGCATTTCTTAGCCTTTTTGTGTTATGTAACCAACATAGACTTTTCAAGTCTGTAAGAGAAAATAGAAAAAAGCACAGACTAAAACTGTGGCTGCTGTGTCTACATCCCTCCCAACAACTCCCTACTTTATCTTCTCTATCTCCTCTTAGTGATTTTCCAACAACTCCCTACTTTATCCTATCTCCTCTTAGTGATTTCCCAGCTATTACTAGGAGGAAGGAAGCAGTCCCTAGAAGGAAGGGACCTCAGGAATCATCTGTTCCAAACAGTCACTACACAGACCGGAGACTGAGACCTAGGACAGGTGGGCTCTGAACCCAGATCCCCCCACGCCCCACTCAGGCCAGTTCCCTTTGCACATCACCATGCTGGCTGAGAACTGGCTGAGACCAAACAAGGTACACCAGGGGTTCTAGAGAGAAAAACGGGCCTGAGGAAAACCATTCTGCCAGCCAGGATGAGGATGATGGGAGCAGGAGTAGCCTTGTGGCTCTTTTGAACCTGGGACATTATCTTAGTCTATTCAGACTGCTACAAAAATACCATAGACTGGATGGCTTCAATAATAGAAATTGATCTCACAATTCTGGAGGCTGGAAGTCCAAGACCAAGACTCCAAAAGATCTGGGGTGTGACGAGGACATCTTCCTGGTGTGCAGATGGCCTTCCGCTCATTGTATCCTCACATGGTAGAGAGCAGAGAGAGGAAGCCAGCTCTCTCCCCTCTGACATGATCGCTTCTCAAAGTCTCTACCTCCTGATCTTATCACATTATGAGTTAAGATTTTAACTATAAATTTTAGGGGGACATATTCAGTCCATAACTAACATAATCTTTGGTTCATCTTTCTACAATCATCAGGAGAATCTTCTAGAGGGTCTGGGCAGTGGCTCCCAGCATCCCCTACTTGCCTTCCAGGTGGCAAGGACGAGCTCTGAGGTCTTTCCAGCCCAGCATCCTCCTCCCTCAGGTATCCAGAAGGATCCAGCTGGCCACCTCTCCTCACAGATTAGGGATCTTGCACCACAAGACTGTCCCATCAAGAAGCCACCCAGACACCACCGTGGTAAGAGCAGAGCCCCGCTCTGCAGAGAATGCTGCCACAGCAGTCCCCCTCACTGGCAGCAGAGTCCCTGTCCCTCCCCACTTCCCTCACATCCTCCCATGGCTACTGTATCACCATACCCTCACCTCTCAGGTACTCAGACCAAGGCAGAAGCAGCACAGCCAACAATTAAGAATGATGCCAGTCAGCAAACCAAGTGAGTTGCTTTTGTGTTCCTGCCCATAAATCCCTCATATCACATCCACTCCTCTTCTAAGGTTTTACTTTAATACCTTCACTCAGTAGCTGAAGAGGGAGCACAATGACTCTCCATGTCCACCTTAACTAAGAAAGAGGAAAACTTTCCCCACACTATTGGCTCTTCAGAAGGGATCCCAGAAGGAAACAACCTTCTACCTCAACTTGCTTGATAATTTGTTCCATTATCATTTTTTTTTTATGTCTTCTCTCCCCAGTTATGGAGTTGCAGTTCTGGATAAGGTAAGAAAATCCTCACTTTGAAAAGGTTTTATCAGGTGGTAGCTAAGGCCGAAATGGGTTAGGGGGCTCTTCCTGGATGGCAAGGGGGCACTGAGCATAGAGATGGCATAAAGGGACCCTGTCAGACTCAACCAGAGGGGTCTGCTCTACACAAGCCAACCCAGGCTCTGGTTCTACACCCCAGAATTTCTGGGGACCTAGAATCTTTCTGAATGTCCTTTTTTCTTTCTCTCTAGGAAATCATCCAACTTTCTGAATACCTAAAAGTAAGTGGCATGGGAATTCTTCCCTCAGTTTCTCAATCCTACCTAAGCCTTCCTCCTCCAGGCTAGTCTTACCTTCTTGCATTTTGCCACCAGGAGGCCCTACACAGGGAGCTGGTCCTAAAACAGAAAATGGTGGTTCTCCAAGATCTATTGTCCACCCTGATTCAGGCCTCTGACAGCACTTGGAAGGTAAGGGAATGAAATCTTTAACAAAGCTCATGGGATTCTGAGTTCCCATCCCATTTTTCTGCTTTCCACAGAATCATATTAAAAGAGAGGGTTTTTTTTTCTACTACTGAAGGGTAAGCTGGAAGAGGTAAAATGTAGGAGCATGGTGCTCAGACCTAGAGGTCAAACAAATCACGGTAAATATGTGGGTCATCACCTCAAGTCATTCTGCTACACAAGGGAAGACACAGGACTATATCCTAATGTAGTTTATATGACTGAATATGATCAATGTCAACTATTTTGGTATAAGATTCACACCAATATTCATCCAAACCAGTACATACACACTGATCAGTCCAAACATGAATATCAGAACGGTAAGGGACCTTAGAGGCAATCTAGTCCAATCCTCTGTTTTGCATGAGGAAACAGTCTCAGAGAGGTCAAGTAACTTGCCCAAAGCCACACAGCTAGTTAATGGCAGAACTGGTCAGGCTTTTTGATTTTATCCATTCATTCTACAAATATTCATACATTATGTTCCTGTACCAAGCACTGGCCTACCACTGAAAAATAATGAGATTATTTAGGCAGGGTTTTTGCTTTTAGCAAGTTTATAGTTTTATAAGGGAGACAGAAGCCTAAGCAATATAAAGATATGAAAAATAAATCTTTTCAAGACATAGTAAAATACAAGAAGGAATAAGCAGGTTTGGCGCCCATAGTCCAGTGGTTAGGGTGCCAGCCACATGCATAGGGGCTGGTGAATTTGAACCCCACCAGGGCCTGCTAAAACAATAATGACCAAAAAAATAGCCAGGCATTGTGGCAGTCTGTAGCCCCAGCTACCGGAAGGCTGAGGCAAGAGAATTACTTAAGCCCAAGAGTTAGAGATTTCACTCTACCAAGGGTGAGATAATGAGACTCTGTCTCAAAAAAAAAAAAGAATAAGCAATTCCAGAGGAGAACCAGAAGAACATTTACAGGTATATAAGCATTTGCCAGGCAAATGTGGAAGCAGGAATAGTATTCTAGGTTGAGTACATTACACAGGCCCAGAGGCATGATGTAGTCTAATGCACTGGTTCTCCGACTTTTCCATTTCAAGACTCCTTTATACTATTTTAATTATTGAAAATTTAAGAAATTTTTATATTTACCATGTAGGAAATTAAAACAGAAATTTAGAAATATTCATTCATTCATTCAAATTTCAAATGAAGAATTCAAAGAATTCATTCTTTTTTTCTTTTATTATTGATACAGACTCTCACTATGTTGTCCAGGCTACAGTGCCAGGGTGTCAGCCTAGCTCACAGCAACCTCAAACTCCTAGGTTCAGGCAATCCTCCGGCCTCAGCCTCCCTAGCAGCTGGAATTATAGGGACCTGCCACAATGGCTGGCTAATTTTTGTATTTTTAGTAAAGATGGAGTCTCACTCTTGCTCAGGTTGGTCTCAAACCTGTAAGCTCATGTGATCCTCCTGCCTCGGCCTCCTGGAATGCTAGGATTAAAAGCCTGAGCCACCACTGGGTGGCACCTGTGGCTCAAAGGAGTAGGGCACCAGCCCCATATGCTGGAGGTGGTGGGTTCAAACTCAGCCCTGGCCAACAACTGCAAAAAAAAAAAATAAGCATGAGCCACTGTGCCCAGCTTTAGAAATAGTTAGTAATTACAAAATAATAATAGGCTGGGCACAGTGGCTCATGCCTATAATCGCAGCACTTCAGGCGGCCAAGGTGGAAGTATCACTTGAGGCCAGGAGTTGGAGACCAGTTGGCAATATAGCAAGACCTCATCTCTATAAAAAAGCTTAAAAGTTAGTTAGGCAGGGTGGCACGTCCCTGTAGTCTCAGTGGGCAGCTGAGGTGGGAGGATCATCTGAACCTAGAAGTTCAAAGTTGCAGTGAGCTATGACGGCATCACTGCACTCTGGCCTAGGCAACAGAAAGAGACCATATCTCTTTAAAAACCTTTTTAAATAAAAAATAACAGCCATTCCATGATAACCTAAATTACATATTCTTATGAAAGTTAGCCCTATTTTAAAAAAAAATCTAATAAGAATGTCAGTTTTATGATTTTGCAAATCTTTTTAATGTCTGGCTTAACAAAATACAGCTAGATTCTCATATTTGCTTCTGTGTTCGATTTGCTGCCATACATTCTTTCAGCTGAACTATTCAAAGTTGGAAAAAAGAAGACCTTGGAAAAGAGAGGACCTTGCAGACTCCTTGCAGGGGTCTTGGGGATCCCCAGCATTCCTCAGAATCCCCATGTGGAAATCCTAGATTAGTATGTTCAGGGAACTACAAGCAGTTTTGTCACAGAAACCTGACTCCCAATACTGGGAGCCTCTTGAGGTCCAAGTGGGTCCTTGTTTTCATGCAAGAAAGAATTCAGGAGCAAGCTGACAATATAAAATAAAAATGAGATTTATTCAGAAACTAGAAAAGTCCACTCCACAGACAGCTGATGCTAGTTCTCCCTGCAAGAGAACCAGCCCTATGGTGCCTGTAGCTCCTCTACATAAATAACAGCTTAATTATAGGCTAAAGAAGGGGAAGAATATTCATGGACAGGGCCATGTTTTCTGCAATTAGGGAGATAACCTTCTCCTGACTAAATACAGTGAAGCAGGAAGAAAGTGTCATGGCGTCATGATGGGAGTGGGAGGTGTCCTTAGAAACTTTTATGGTAGTGAAGTGTATAATAAAGCTGTAAGGTCAAGAAGCAGTCAATTTCTCCACCATCTTGGCTCCAACTAGTTGCAACTTGCCCTGCCTCCTCCCATTTTGATCAGGGTAGTTTGAAACTTTGTTTTGAGACGCCCCAGCTCAATTAAGCAATTCCTCGGCTATGCCCAAAGCAATGCCGGAAGGAGTGTAGGCCAGTTCCCAGACTCAGTTGGATGCCACTGAAGCATAAAGCACCAGGTGCAAGACAGAGAGCAGGCAACCTCACAGGCCTCAGTGCCATCTCACCCTACTCATAGATGGCTTGTCCTGAGACAGAAAAATATCATGGGAAGCTAGAGAACAAAACTAACTTTGCAGTGATGTAAAAAAGATTTTCTTAGCTCAGTCCTCCCTCCTAACATCAGACATTGTAGCTGAATTTTGAATTCTATGGTCAGGGCTCCTGTTTGTTAAGGAAGTCATTTTCACTGGCAGGGTAGGAGCCCAGGGCTGGCAGCTGTGCATGCCATGTGGTTTCTGCTGCCGAACTAAATTGAGATCATTGCACTCATTTGTTCAACAGACATTTTCTAGGTTCCAACTCTCTGCTACAGGAACAAAAAGAAGTAGAGTCCTTGCTTTTGAGTAGTACACACTCCAGCCATGGAGAGACGTGCAATAATAACTCCAAAAGAATGTAATAAGGCTACAGCAGCAGCATATACAAAGTGACACAGGGAAAAGAGAAGGGAACAATTATTCTGGCTGAGAGGGAATAGGGAAGTCTCTAAAGGAAAGAGTCCATTTCAACTGGGTCTTGAAGGATGAATAGGAGTTCACTGGGAATACAGAAGTAGGAATGGCTGGTGTTTAAGAAAAAAGAATCAGAATGATTACAGTCTGAAGTGTGACAAAGGTATAACGTCACAAATGAAGGAATCAGGCTGGGCATAGTGGCTCACACCTGTAATCCTAGCACTGACAGGCTGAGGCAGGTAGGTTGCTTGAACTCAGAAGTTCAAGACAAGCCTGAGCAAGAGCAAGACCCCATCTCTACTAAAAATGAAAAAAACAAGAAGGGTGTTGTGGTGAACACCTGTAGTTCCAGGTACTTAGAAGGCTGAGGCAAGAGGATTGGTCAAGCCCAAGTCTGAGGTTGCTGTGATCTAGGATGATGCCACAACACTCTAACCAAGAGTGGGACTCTGGTCTCAAAAAATGAAAATAAATAAAAAAAAGAAATTTTTATAATGAAAGGATCACATCAGAGTAGTACCAAAGAAAGGGCCTCAGACAGGTCTTTAGAATATAGGACTTAAACTTTTTCCACTGAACAGTGTATCTGCTCCTTCTTCGGTATGGGCTCCTTCTTAAAGGAAAACCACATATTTATCAGACATCCACGAGAATGCATGCTTACAGCAGTGTTGCAATGGAACTGTTCCATAAGCAGAGTAGCAATGGAACTGTGCTTTATCAGGGTTTAAAGTCTTGCATTTAACAATGTATGGCACATCCTTAGAAGGAGTTCAGTCACTGCCTGTGAAAGTGAATTGATCTGAATGATCAAATATGAGTCTTAAAAAGTTTCTCTAACATGTAACAGTGAGGACCCTGGCTCCGAGTGGGAGTGGGTGGCAGCAAAGACTTTTGCAATATCTCAGGCTAGACCAGCAGTTCTCAACCTGTGGGTCATGACCCATATGGGGGTCGAACAACCCTTTCACAGGGGTTGCCTAATATCAAAAATTACAGTTATGAAGTAGCAACGAAAATAATTTTATGGTTGGGGGTCACCACAACATGGGGAACTATATTAAAGGGTCGAGGCATTAGGAAGGTTGAGAACCACTGGGCTAGACACAATTGGAGATGGAATTATGACAAGCTTGGTGGGAATGAGGAAAGAGGGGATACAGAAACAGATTTCTGGGGTAGTCTCTGAGGGGTTTCACCCCATACTCCAACCCAAGAGCAGAAGTTCCTCTGGCTGTGGTTTTCTCCCTCCCTTCTTCTCACCCTTCTCTTCTTCCTCCTCCCTATCAACCCCCCAACTTCCGGTCTGTAACAGTCTCAAAGTTTTCAGTTAAGAGTTCTTGCTTCCTCAAAAACAATACAACTCTCCCTCCCTCCAACGAATACCTCGACTTCAATGCAAAGGTAGACCCAATCTGTGGTACTGGAAGAAAGGGGCCAGAAGTGGTTCAGATCTTTATTTTTTTCCATTTGACCTCAATGGATTGAATCTCCAACTTCCTGTGCTAAGGAATTCACACAAATTATCAGAACCCCAGGGTGCTACCTCCACATTGACTCCAGGCCTGCTGGATCTGAAAGGCCCTAGAGCACTACCAAGACTCCAGAGCAGGGTCCAACCTTCCCAGCAGAAGCAGCCCAGCCACGAAAGAAAGCAAACGCTCAACACCAGCACACCTGGGTTTTGACATGTGCAGCGTGGAAGTGAGATCTTAAGATGACAGCACAGCAGGGGATTGGCTGCAAGCCCTAAGCAGCCTCTGCTAGAGCAGAGAGAGGAGCTGTGAGCTGGTGCTTCTGCAGTGAGGTGGTGGTCCTTCTGGAGAACAGACAGAGACAGGGGAAAACCACACAGGAGAAGGAGCTGAAGCCTTCAGACCGGCACCAGGTGTGTATGGCCTCCACCTTGCTCTCTTTTCCACTGGTGGTTACTATGCCCTGTGAGCCCTGGCCCCAGGGCATAACTGCCTAGAAGGTTAGCAATAGGCCTGTCAAAGTGCTTCTTCCCACACAATGTAACACACCGGGCTTCGGTGTGAGGAAACCTGAAGCTGAGGCCAGGAAACTACGTGCCCCATTTGCAACAACTTGGATGCAACTTTCCTGCCTGCCTTGGGGAGTCCGGGAAAGCAGAGCTGTGGAAAAAACATTTTGTTCAAGCCTCAGACTTGGGTGGCCCTTCATCCTCACTGAGGGGGCTATCATGAATTATTTTCTTTTGCAACATGAATGGAAAAGTAATTGGGGATTAGGCTAAAATACAAAAACAGTTGGAAGGGGCAAAATATTGGATTAAAGGCACACTTACGGAATAGGGAGGAGATAACCAAAAAGAGTGGGAGCCTGGGAAAATTCAGGAATATTGCCTTGAGCCTGTTTTCTTACCAAACTATCACAAGGCAAACCTTAAACTTAGTGGGTTTGATTGCATTCTGTGTAGTAAGAGTTTGGGCAAAGGAAAATGCGTGGAGTCAGAAGATCTAGATCAAGAGATGGGTATGCAGCCAGTTGATTTCAGGACCTGTGGATCGACAATGAACAGGCCACTCTGGGGAATGCAGCTGTTTTACCAGCTACTTCAAAGCCCAAACAGTGGAAGCCTTTGTCCATCCCTTTCATCTGTCCCAAAGCCCTGTGGTTATTCTAGATGCCAAATCCCTGACTCCCAGCTCTCTCTCACATGAGACATTAGGAAAAACATTAATAGCAGGAGGCACTTTAAAAAATTATTTTTGGCCAAACTTTTTGCTTTTTCAAGGCCCAGTTGAGTAACACAGGAAGTAGAAAGGGTGGGGGCACCCCTGGCTCCCACAGTTAGAAGAGGAGTCAGCCAAACAAGATCAAAACAGGAGCTTTGAGATACCACTTCCTGCCTCCCCCAGCACCCTGAAACTCACTGAGGGAGACAGACCTCAAAACAAAGTCCCCTCCTCTGCCACCAGCCTGCTATAGACTGGAAACATTATGAGGGTTGGAAACATCCAAGTCTTCTGACTGGAAATGGCTGTGATGTCTCAGGCCTAAAGAGAATTGGAATTTCTAGACCCCATATTAAGTGTCCCACAGGCTCTGGTTGATAAAAGCCAGAGAAAGGATATGAAAATCAGTTAGTTACTGCTAGAGACTCAGACTCATGGCCCTTTCTCTGGAAAACTTGCTCTCATCGATGACACTCCTATCTAACTCCATAGACTAATACACCTTAAATGAAACTCGAAGAACAAAACCCCTACCTGGGAGAAAGGGACAAGTCTGAAAGTGGAGTGAACAACAAAGCAGGAAGGAAGCTGTTAACTACTCAGGTGAAATACTGAAGAATTGAGAAACAAGAGGTTGGCCTTTCAGGCTGGCCTCTTTCCACTCTTTCCCTGAGACTAACATCTTTCTTGGAATGTCCAAAACACTATTAGACCTGGCTTATGAGTAAACAGAATGTGACATTCTGGGAAGCCCCCAGGCATCCCCTGCCACCCCCACCCAGCTTTTATATCTCTCCTTCCATTTATTGCTTTCTTAAAAAATGTCTCATCTTGAGTTTTGTGCGCGTGTGTGTGGGCGCGCGCACGTAGAGAGGAGAAAGTATTAATCTGCTAGAGCTGCCATAACTAAGTACCATAGACTGGGGGACTTCAACAACAGAAATTTGTTTTATCGTAGTTCTGGAGGCTGAAAGTCTGAGATCAAGGTTAATTAAGGTTAGTTTCTCCTGTGGTCTCTCTCCTTGGCTTCTGGATGGCCATCTTCTCTCTGTGTCTTCCAGTGATCCTCCCTGGGTATACCCCAATGTACTGACCTCTTCTTTTTATAAGGATTCCTATCATGTTGGATTAGGGCACACTGTAATGACCTTCTTTTAAACTTAATTCTCTCTTTAAAGACCCCCCCCATCTCTGGCCAGGCATAGTGGCTCACGTCTACAATCCTAGCACTCTGGAAGGCAGAGGTGGGTGGATCCTTTGAGTCAGGTGTTCAAGACCAGCCTGAGCAAAAGTGAGACCCCATATCTACTAAAAATAGAAAAAATGGCCAGATGTTGTGGCAGGCGCCTACAGTCCCAGCTACTCAGGAGACTGAGGCAGGAGAATCGCTTGTGCCCAAGAATTTGAGGTTGCTGTGGGCTATGACGCCACAGCACTCTACCCAGTGTGACAGAGCATAAACAAAAGTAAAAAATAAAGACCCTATCTCCAAATACAGTCACATTCTGAGGTACTTGAGATTAGGACTTCAACACAGGAACTCTGAGGAGGCACAGTTCAGCACCTCACAGGGGCTAAGGGAGGAAATACATATTTCCTCTAGGAAGGGAAACCTCATTAGTCTTACTAGCCTATACTTTAGAGGTAAAAGTCCAGGTATAAGACTGAGAGGAGGGGAGGAATGTGGTAGTGCATAGACAGGGGAGGGAGGTAATGAGAGAAAAGACAGCTTAGAAGCTTTCCTTCCAGTGATCCCCTGATATAATACCCTGGGCATTTGATAGAGAACTTCAAGGTAAAAAGATGATCTGGGAAGGAGGAAGACTTATAGAGAAAGAAAAAAAAAAAAAAAAGAGGTTGTGGTAGGCCAGTGTGATTCCTTCTTGTCCTTGTCTGGAAACAGAGAAGATCCTCTTTTACCCAACATCCTTTGCCATCTTTGCTTTTGCCTACCTCCTAAAAGAGTTCATTGTGATGGCCAGTAGGATGACAATACGAATAACTCTTTGCCAACTATATTTTGGACCAAACTCATTAAATCTTCCCATTTGCTCCAGGGTCAGCTTAATGAAGACAAATTGAAAGGAAAACTGAGATCCTTAGAAAACCAGCTATACACCTGTACCCAGGTAAGCATTCTGGGAGACACTTTCAGCTTGGGAATCCAGAATGAAATAAGAATTCTTGAAAATCAATCCTACTTTCTAGAAATACCACCAGAGAGAGATTAACACACCCTTCCTACTTACCCAGTCTCGGGTTGGCCATTTTCACTTTAGTCCCTAACTCACTACATCTGCTATCTCCATCCTCCTCTCCCTCCCTCCCAGTATCATTCTCTTTGCACCCCAAGAAGGAAGAAATCCCAGCACTAACCACTTTTGTCAGCTCCAGGGGAACCTCAAGGATACCTGAAACTGTAAGGAGAGGCCCTTGGTAAAGACTCATACCACCTAGAAAGACCTTCACAAACTCCAATCTTTCAGCAGATGAGTCAGATGTTATAATACAATCTTGCAAATTCCATGGGCAACGTTTTTCTAGTTTTCTAGCAATCCTCGGCAGAAAGTTAAAGACTGTGACTCCTGGCTCTTCTGTAACATCGTTATCCAGCATTAGTAACCTCTTGTTTGGCCTAATGTTGGATTACAAGAAATAGAAAGAGATCAGCTTTACAATTGAGAAGGAATGGATCTCTGACAGGTGAGGAGATGTCAAAAAAGAGAATGGAGTGGAGCAGGCAGACCTCCTATTTGGAGTTAGGGAGAGAAGACAGTCCAGACCACATAGTTGAGGTCTTGCAGGGAATAGATTTTATATAGTATATAGGTTTCCTGGTCCACAACTTTAACTTATATTATGACCTGCTCTGTCAGGCTCTTATAAACTAAATAAAGCCAACCAAAGTCATAAGAGACCAACATATAATCCAGCCAATCCATTCATTTTCAGTGGAGGATAAGACTTAACCAGTGACCAGCATGGGATATGCCCCACATACGGCCTCAACCAAGTAACTCCTGAATCTGTTCCAAAAACGTAAGACCACATTAAATCCAAATTTACAGACAATTCCAAAGCTAAATGCAAATAATTCCATCATCTAGACTACTGCTCACCCAATCAGTAACCCACAATTGACAGTAAAAGCTGCCTGCCTCCCCCAAAATCACAGGGCATAAAAGATGAAAGGCAAGGGACAGGCAAGATCCCCAGTGAATTTGTAACGTTGCGCTTGTGTCTCTTAATCTTGAAGCCAGGAGTAATTTTACAATGCAAATGTATTAATTTAAAAACACTTGAGTTCACTAGGGACTGTTGGGAGGCTACAAATATTTTTTTAAAAAGAAGCAGCAGCATGCTCCTTGCCCTAAAAGAGTTTGTAAGCCAGAACGGGAGACAGATGAGTCAGTAGAGTGGAACAATAGTGGCACACAGAGGTTACTATGTGAACACTACCAACACTAAGAAAAGCTACCTAATCCATAAGGACTTGGCGGGTGGAGGTACTTGGTTAAGATTTATCTGAACTGATGATACTTAGGCTATAAACAGAGGTTAACCAACTCTAGGCAGAAGAAACCGTATGGGTAAAGACACAAGACTAAAAAGCACAGTGCTTAGGACATCTGCAAGCAGTTCAGCTTAGGTGGAAAGAGCATGGGATGAAAGTCTAGGATTGTAAATAGGAGCCATGCCAACGAGTTTGGATGTGATCCTTAGAATGCTGAGAATCCATCAGAAGATTTATACAGGGGGTGGCATGATCAGATTCACATTTGAGAAAGAATACTCTAACTGCAGGATTTGAAAGGAGGCAAGGCTTGAAGACAGGGAGACTACAGCATGAATCTATATAACATTATGAGAGGTTGAACTAAGGAAGTAGCAGTAGAGATAAAGAGGAGACAGGTATAAGGATGTTGACAAGGTTCAATAACCAACTAATTATGGAGAAAGAGAGAAATTAAAGTTGACTCCCTGGTTTAGGTTGGGAGCCTGGAGGGGTAATGCTGCTGGTCAGTGAGACAGGAAGCCCAGGACAATGGAACAGGTTTAAAAGGATGAGTTCTGTTTGGACATACTGGATTTCAAGGCCTGTGGAAGCCTAAGGAAGCCTAGGGCACTGCTTATTTATGCCCAACCCCATCCACCACTTCTCACATTGCCCAAGGGATTCTCCCTGCTAGCTCTAGCCTTGCAAAACATGCCCACCACCAAGTTACTATATCTCTGCTCCAGGGGTGAGGATCAACTTCTTTTCATTCATTCTTTTCTTTCACAATGTATCTCACTTCAGTGTTTGGCACACAGATACTCAATGTGTATTTGTTGAACTGCATCAAATTTACAGAAATATGCCCCTTGTGGAATGAAAAAGGTGCTACTGGAGATGGAAGACCAGAAAAACAACTATGAGCAGAAGGCCAAGGAGTCTCTGCAGAAAGTGCTGGAGGAGAAAATGAACGTAGAGCAGCAGCTACAGAGCACACAGGTATGAGGCTGGAGAGCAGAGGGCTGTCTGGGGAGCAAGGGAGCCAGGCAACCCCCGAACTCCCTCCTCTCTGATCTCCCTTAGCGCTCCCTCGCCCTGGCAGAGCTGAAGTGTGAAGAATGGAGGAGCCAGTACGAAGTGTTGAAGGAGGACTGGAGAACCCTAGGGAGCCAGCACAGACAGCTGGAGAGCCAGCTCCACGTGCTTCAGTCCAAACTGCAGGTACCAGGCACTAGGGTGGGGAGAGGGATGGTGATGTGAGAAGCTGCTCCCAGCTTGGGAGCCTCACAGGCAGCTGGGAGCATCTGGCTTTCAGTTCCTCACTCACTGTCCACTCACTGTTTTGGCGCTAAAATCTAACGTTGAGTTTAGCAAGGCTGTCTGCGCCACTCATGCAAATGAACTAGGTGTTCATTGGAATCGTAACCACCTAAATACACAGGCGTAGGCTAGGATTCTCAGCCTACAAATGTTATACACCAACCCACTCTCCAACTCCATCCTCACAGAACATCCAGCTCAGAACTGCCCACCATTGCCACAGAGTAAACGTCACTAATTTATTTATAGGTTGAGTATTGACTGACACATCTGCCAATGCAGTGATTATACTAGACCTTGACATTCTCAAGGATTCCATCAGCTGCCAAACTGTCACCTTGGAAAAATTAACTAACCTCCTTCTATCACAGGATCACTGTCACCCTGGATAGAGTGCTGTGGCATCACAGCTCACAGCAACCTCCAATTCCTGGGCTCAAGCAAGTCTCCTGCTCCACCTCCCAAGTAGCTGGGACTACAGGCGCCCGCGACAATGCCCCACTATTTTTTGGATGCAGCCATCATTGTTGTTTGGTGGGCCTAAGCTGGATTCGAACCCACCAGCTCAGGTGTATGTCTGGCTGGCACTTTAGCTGCTTGAGCCACAGGTGGCGAGCCCAGTTGTGGGTTTTTTTAAACTTAATTCTTTGTGATAAATGGCCCTAACCTCCCCCCCCAAAAAAAAAAAACTGATAGCACCAGCATGAGAAGAGTGAAAACATCTAGAAAAGTAATGAATTGGAATTCCAAAATAATTTGGTGATTTACTAACATGTCAAGCCACAAGTCCCTTAGGAATATGAGACATCTAATGCACTGTTATAAATGTAAATGAGGAACAGAGCAGAACAAGTGGAAGAATACAAAAAAAAAAAAATTCCCTATTTTCCCATTTCCATAACATTCCTTCTGTATCTAAAATTCTACAATTTTCTACAATTTTCTTCTTCTATGGAACCTGCCCCCAACCTCCACCCCAGCACTGACCTCCTTCTGGTTGGGCCCTGCCTCCTCCCCTTCCAGGGAGCAGACAGCAGAGACTTACAAATGAACCAGGCCCTGCGATTTTTGGAGAATGAGCACCAGGAACTACAGGCCAAGATTGAACGCCTACAAGGAGATAGAGACCTGTGCAGCTCAGATACCCAGGACCTACAAGGTACCCTTCTCCCTGCAGGCGATGGGAGCATGGGAGCATGGCCGAGAGAGCTAAGAATAAAGCAGCTGGGTGGAGAAAAAGTCCTTGGCCTTTTGTTTGTTTGCTTGGCTAGCTTTATGATTTCATTTTACCTTTGGGGAGAGGCAGGGCTGTTTTAATCATCCAAGATTGAAGATTAATTTCACTACACTAGAGTATTTTGTTGTTTGAGCTCTCTTTTCCAGCCCATCCCTCTGGGCTAGATCATAGCTGCTCCCACATCAGTTACACCCATCAAGGCCACATTCTTAATTTGAAAGGGAAAGGTGGGTTGAAATATAAGGGACAGCGAACGTCTCCCAGTCACAGCCTCTATGTCAGCTGATAAAGAGGAATAGGTAGTGTGTAAATACAATCTTTAACTCAACCCAACATTGTTGAAGTGCAAAATTCAACCCCAAGATCTTCCTTTTTTTTTTTTTTTTTTTGTAGAGACAGAGTCTCACTTTATCGCCCTGGGTAGAGTGCCGTGGCGTCACACTGCTCACAGCAACCTCCAGCTCTTGGGCTTAAGCGATTCTCTTGCCTCAGCCTCCCTAGTAGCTGG
>CAUYON010104862.1:0-13774 GCA_963573935.1 Arctocebus calabarensis | reverse complement strand
CAGAAGATTGGAGAAGCATTAATCCCATGTACTCAAGTGTGATATGAGGACATTTAGTGACAATTATTGACAAGGTAGGGGTGAAGGAAGGGGAAAGCTGAGTGAAAAAGAATGAGGGAGGGGTAGGGTAAGTAAGAGCAGAGAGAGGGAAGGAGCGAGGGGGGTAGGGTCTCGGGGTCTTGGCATGTGCCACTCCTTATGGGGGCAAAACACGATTGTAAGAGGGACTTTTCCCAACAAATGCAACCAGTGTAACATGGTTTCTTGTACCCTCAATGAATCCCCAACAATATAAAAAAAAAAACCATATAGCATAGATAGTTTTACAAGCGTTGCCTAAAAATAAGAATCAATAAACTAACCTGTTTTTGTTTGGTCCTGAGCTAAGAATGATCTTTATGTTTTTGAAAGATTTTAAAAGTGAAGAAGAAAATGTGACATCAACTTTAAGTCAGGTACAAAACCTAAAATATTTACTAACTGGTTCTTTACAGAAAAAGTTACCCAACCCCGTCCTTAAATACCTTGGTAGACACATGAGTAACAAAGCATTGGAAATAAACTCCTCGGTAATTTTGGATCATGTAACTTCTGTAAAGTTTCTACAATTCAGTGGTCTGTGCATGTTAATATATCAGCTCAGAGATGAAAGGCAAGCTCCTACATACATCTGGCACCTACCACCACCAAGAAAAGTACAGTGCCTGATGGACATCTTGGAGTTTCAAAGGCTACATACACCAGACTTGGGCAGGAAGGCTACTTGGATACATTTATCAAATAACTTATAAGGTTTCTAGTTGTTAGTGGAACTCAAGGAAAGACTCTATGACAGGTCCATACTGCTCCCCAAGCTGCTATGTGCAACAGAGCTCCAGGACACAAAGTATCCGATGGGAATGGGAATGGAGCCTCCGGCAGGCCCCTAAAAATGAATCACCATGCACATCCTTGGTATTCTAGAGTAAATCATATCCCTTTCTGCAGAAAACCATTCTCTTTCTGAATTACAGCTTCTGCCATATGTACACCACTCTCTAAATACTTTACATGAGCCACGGAGTTACTCTCCAACCTGAACCCCTCACCTTGGGTTGAGTGCTATCTGAACCACCAAGCCACAAAGTTTGATGGATGGCAGCAATCCATCATCAGGCAGAAGTGGTATTTTTCAAGACTGGATTCCAGAAAGGCCTGAAGGCACCTCGCTTTTGTGAGCCAGTGGTTTAGGCTCCCATGATGCCTACTCTAGTTACCCTGCCCTTCCCCTACTTCATATGGGCTGACAGGGACTTCTGTACTGAAAGGGAGAAATGGTTGGGCATGGTTTGCAACTGATTCCGGAAGGTCATGTAAAACCACCCAGAAATAAATGCTGGTAGCAGCCCTGAAGGAGAGCTGTTTAAGGTGGATCTTCCTTGCAGGTAGGTCTTGGAGCAGTTACCTACTTTGCCTGAAAAATCAGATTGCCTGGAAGATAAGAGATGAATCTACACCTATGTGTGGCCAGTCACTAATAATTAAGCTAAATGGCCAGGAATTTGAAAAGTACAGGATTCAAAAATTGGAAAAATTGGTCAAGAGATGAGGTACGTGGCTGGATCTTTCCTGGTGGACACAGAGTGTGGAAGATACTTGTGTCCCACATAATCGTCATAGACAAAACATAGCAGAGCAGGCTTTCAATATTGAGAGAGACAAAATATGTTATCCTGCGAGTATCAGTCATGACCAGAGTCGTAGAGATTATAGAGATTATATATAGGCTCAAAATCATGCATTTTTCATTCATGATAGCTGATATGGCTATAGCTGAGGGAACAACTTGCCAGCAAAATGGGTACCAATCCTGAGTCCCCACTAGGAAAACTATGACTACCTGATATGCTTGCTTAGCACAGAGGGATGATGGAATAAGTAGCGGAAGGCACACATTTTAAATACCAACTATGGCCATGTGACAAGTTGCTAGCAACTGCAAATTTTCTTCATTATTTTATAGGCATATGTTTGTATAACCTTCCTTTTTCTTCCCATAACACCAAGCATAAAATACCCTCAAAGTTTCACACTCTGTATTTCAGTGTATGTTATAAACTATTAGAAATGGATAAATATGAGTCTTTGTACCTTCCCTTTTGAAAAAAAAGAGCATATCTATGCTTGAAACAAGGTCAATTGCATGATATTAGTTGGAAGCAAGATATTGTATTTGTCTTTATTCAGAAATAACATATGGAGAGAACCATTGTATATTCATGGTTCCTGAATTGATAAAGGGGTGAATTGTGATGAATTGTCTGTTGTCAACTCAGCATCACCTCTTCTCTCCTTCTCCAAAATGCACAGCTGCAGCCAAGAACTACATTTTCCAGGTTTTCTCTGGTTTGTATGTTTTTAAGTTATATATTTCCAATTAGAAAAATTCTTACAATATTTTGCAGGCGGATGATACCCAACAGTGAGAATGGTAGCAAAGAAAAAAGGTATTTCCCTTCCCCGGCGTCTGAAGAGATTGCATTGTGTTTCTTTTGAAGAAATTTAAGTCTAATGTGGATGAACTTTAAGATCATTGAGCATTTTTGCTGTCCTTTTAATTTGAGGATGACAGGGAACCTGAAGTCTTGTTTACTGCTGGGTAGTGAATGACATCTTCCATAGGGTTACGTGACATTGACTCAGCAGGAAGTGTCCCACACACGCACTGTTCATTCCTATAGTTTAAGTGATTTCTCAGTCGGATACTTTAAGTATATTTATTGGAAGCATTTCTGATGTATAATTTTAAAAGAGAACAATTTGGGGGCATTTTTACCTCCAATGAATCACTGCGAGAGCAGATAGCATGTTCCTCTATGCCCGTTGATATGAGCAATAAAGGGAGATTGAGACTTAGGCTTTTGTGTCTCATTTTATGCAGTAGCTTTCATTCATGGAATAACATGAATGAATCACCACATGTATTTCAATGGCTTTACATAAATATATAAATCATCCACCCCAGTTTCTGACTGTGACGGTTTTTAAATTGATGATAATACACACGCCAGACGATGTGGCATCTATTGTAGTTCTCTCCATAGTCTTTCTGGCCAGATGATTCTGCTGTTAGAACTGCCTTTATATTGGGGCAAGATATATCCCTGTTGCTCTCAGCACAATTCAAATGACCTATGGGAGCCAGCCAGTAACTTGCACTTCAAGCACCCACCAGAGACTGACAGCAATTCCCACATTATGGGAGAAATAAGTCTGGTTGACTCAGCATGTGCCAGGCAGGTCAGATGTTCAGGAAACCATGGCCAAAAAAGACACAGACCAATCCCTACCCAGCAGAGGTGGTGTGAGTACACTGTCAAGGAGGGGCCTTGGACACAAGTGGTAAATTGGGGAAAACATACTTATTAGTTCTCACTTAAAGCCTATACTCTCAAATCCAAGAAGAGGTCAACATGTATCCACTTATTCAATTGGTTAGCCTCCAGTCATCAACACAACTTCTCACTCTGCATCCAGTCCAGAGACAATCTGTCTAGGAGAAAGTAAAGTATATATACGATATGACAGAATGTGGTGATTCTACAGTGAGTATCTGTTGGTATGTTCTTGTGATTCCATAAGTTCTTAAATTTTTTTTTTTTTTTTTTGCAGTT
This sequence comes from Arctocebus calabarensis, assembly GCA_963573935.1. Lineage (NCBI taxonomy): Eukaryota > Metazoa > Chordata > Mammalia > Primates > Lorisidae > Arctocebus > Arctocebus calabarensis. The sequence goes on along the minus strand of CAUYON010104862.1, from coordinate 10,121 downwards.
TTGGCCAGGGCTGCGCTTGGGGGTTTTCAAGTTTGAGAAGCACCGATGAAAGGGAAAATTGATAAGGTGCAGTCATTGATTGAACTGCTTCGATAAGCAATACAATTTTATAATGCATTCATGAAGGCCGGCAGAGGTTTATTCCCCATTTTAAGGAAAGAACCCATTTCCATAGTACACAAGTGCAAAGTAGAGGAGCAAGTGCTGATGTAGAAGCTACAGCAAGTTATCCAGAAGCTCTCTAGCTAAGATCATTGACAAAGGTGGTTGCATTATGCAATAGATATTCCATATAGATTAAACAACCTGATATTGAAAGAAGATGCCATCTAGGACTTTAATAGCTATGGAAGTGCCTCAATTCAAGATTTAAAGGACAGGATGTCCCCTGTTAGGGACAATGTAGCTCATGGCTTTAAGTTGAAACTAATGCTTTTTTATTATTCTGAAAATCTTAAGGCCCTTAAGAATTATGCTAAATTTATTTTGCCTGTGATCTCTAAAAGTCTCCACACAGTATATCTGTTTATTGCATGGTTTAATGAATATTTTAAGTTTACTCTTGAGACCTACTGCTCAGAAAAAATATTATTTTCAAAATATTATTTTTTGTTGATAATTCAGTTGGTCACCCCAAAACACTGATAGAGATGTATAAGGAGATTCATTTGTCTTCATGCCTTCTAACACAACATCCATTCTGTAGCGCATGGATCAAGGAGGAATTTTGACTTTTAATTGTAGCTTTTTTAATATTAAAAATTACATTTCATAAAGCTATAGCTGCCATCGTGATTCCCTTGATGGATCTGGGCACAACAAATTAAAAACCTCTGGAAAGCATTCACCATTGTAGATTCTATTAAGAACCTTCATGATTCTGGGTGGGTGGCCAAAATATCAACATGACAGGACTTTCAAAGATATTCTTTCCAATCGTCTTGGGTGACTTTGAAGGGTTCAAGACTACAATGGAGGAAGTCACTGCAGGATGTGGTAAAAATAGCAAGAAAGTCAGAATTAGGAGAGGAGCTTGAGGAGATGACTGAATTGGTGCAATCTCATAATAAAATTTGAACAGAGAGAAAGTCCTGAAAATAGCAAAGAAAGTGTTTTCTTAAAATGGAATATATTTCTGATGAAGTTGCCAAGAATATTATTGCAATGACAACAACAGGTTTAAAATATTGCATAAAACAATAGCAGACTTTTAGATGATTGAATACAATTTTTGAAAGTTCTATTGTGAGTAAAATGTCATCAAAGATAATCACATGCTACAGAGAAATCTTTCGAGACAAGATCAATCAATGTGACAAGCTTTGTTGTCTTATGTTAAAATTTTGCCATATCCACAAAAACCATCAGCAACCACCACCCTGATCAGTTGGCAGCCATGAATATTGAGGCAAAACCCTCCACCGGCAGGCAAAAACATTACAACTCTTGAATGCTCAGGTGATTGTTAGCATCTTTTAGGAACAAAGTATTTTTTTAAATTAAGGCATGTAGATACATTTTAGACATAATGCCATTAACCATAACTACAGCATAGGTAAATGTAACTTTTATAAACACTGAGATACCAAATATTCTGCGTGACTTGTTTTATTGAGATGTTTGCTTCATTGCGGTGGTCTGGAAGCAGGTGAGCAATGTCTCTGAGGTATGCCTCTACTTGGACTACAAGCAGGAAGGAGGGCAAGTGGCATAGGTAAACAGAGCATGGGGGCTGAGTCAACTGGCTAAGATAAGACACTATTCTCCAGACATACAGAAATTATTTTCTTTCTGAGAAAAATATTGGCATGATTGGATTTGTGCTTCAGGAAGATTAATCTGGCTGAGAAAAGGTAAACAAATTAAAGACATGAAGAGTTGGAGGTAGCAATTCAGAAGAGAGGGCCTGAGTTATGCTAGTAGCCATAAGATAGAAGGGCAGGGGCCGATTTGATGACATAACAGAGGTAGCGTCACCAAGTTCACCAATAAAATTTGCACATCTGAATTTGTAGAACTAACAAACACTTTTGAGACAAACAGATGCCACTGTCAATATTTCCATTTCAGAACAATACCTGAATTGCCTCTTGAATAGTTTTCCCCACATTTGGGTGACATTTCCCTCCAGAAGCTATGTAAGCAGCTCTGACTCAATCCTGAGTTCCTCCACTAAGTTCATGAAGTAGTTTTTCATCATGACAATAAACCCAGAGCACACACTCAAGAGGCATGTGATGGATTAATGACATCTTTGAACTGCCAGTGAGGATGAAAAGCAGAAGAGACTAAAGATGGTAGTACACCAGAAGAAATCTTACCTTTTGGTTTTTTTTTTTGTTGTTTTTTTTTTTTTTGTAGAGACAGAGTATCACTTTATCGCCCTGGGTAGAGTGCCGTGGCGTCACACTGCTCACAGCAACCTCCAGCTCTTGGGCTTAAGTGATTCTCTTGCCTCAGCCTCCCTAGTAACTGGGACTACAGGCGCCCACCACAGCACCCGGCTATTTTTTTTTTTTTTGCAGTTCGGCCGAGGCCGGGCTTGAACCCGCCACCTTCGGTATATGGGGCCGGCGCCCTACTCACTGAGCCACAGGAGCCGCCCCGAATTAATGATTTTTAAAAATTTTCAAGGCATACCTAAGATCCTCTCAAGGCACACTGGTTTAAAATCACTGGTCTAGGCTGAGCGCAGTGGCTCATGCCTGTAACCTTAACACTCTGGCAGGCCAAGGCAGGTGGATTGCCTGAGCTCACAGGTTCAAGACCAGTCTGAGCCAGAGCAAGAATCTCTATGAATAGCTGAGTGTTGTGGTGGGCGCCTGTAGTCCCAGCTACTTGGAAGGCTGAGGCAAGAGAATCGCTTAAGGCCACGAGTTTGAGGTTGCTGTGCTGTGACACCACTGCAATCTACCGAGGGTGACATAGTGAGGCTGTCTCAGAAAAAAAAACCAAAACCAAAATCACTGGTGTAGAGGTAAGAGTATAATTGTGACAGGCGTGGCCACTAGCTGAGGTAAGTGACAGTGGACAAACATGACCCTCTCTAAGCTTTCACTGTGGAGACAGTGCCTTTTCTACCTGGCAGTAAGGAGACCACCAGGTAATAAAGGATGATAAAGACGAGGTGCAGATGGTGGAGATACAATGGCTCAGAGAAATTGGGATTTTTACTAGTCTAACAGCGTAACTTTTATCTCAAAATCAGAAGTTGTTTTGCAAGCTATGCCACAATGAACCTTCCAAACCACCTCTGGAACAACTAGTTTTACCCCTTTGGCCCTCAACTTTTTTTTTTTCTTTTCACTTATATCAATTCCTGGCCATCAGGACGTCCTGTAGGCCAAGCAAGTGACTCCCAAAATGGAGTAGTGAATGCTCAGGATATAAGCAAGTGACCCACCTCTGAGCATTGAGATGTGTCTTAAAAGCAGGTCAAATTTGAATTGTTGATTTATTACTTTGCTTTATGGCTCCAACCCAGCATGTTTCTATAACAAGCCATTACCCGACGCGAGTACAATTTAGTAGATTTCCATTTATCAATGCTCATGTTGGTGCTAGTGGTGAACAGTCACATTTATGGGACTCTGTAGCTAAAGTTTGCCTTTCGCGGCTCTGAGCCTAATCTCTCTCGACTGATTTATCTAAGCATTACAGTAGAATAATCGTAGTAATGCTCTACTTCTTAATTTTATAAAGGCTCTAGAAACTTCAGGCAAAACTCATCATTTCACAGAAGAATCCTGGCAGCCATGCCTGTCAAGTTGGTGGCCACACGTGGTAATAAATTTTCACCAATATAGGGCACCAATGTGTGTGCCTGTTAGAGAGAGAGAGACACTCTTCTCTATGGATGACTGGGGTGGATCAGGTGGTAATCTGAGTGACAGTGGCTGAGCCACATCCACTGTAGTCCAGGATTAATTCATTTCATGTCCACAACAGTTTAAATTAAATTAAATCAAGTTTTTACTCATCTTATCACCATAGAATATTTTTCTCCAAACACCAAATCCACATTGGTGAGAATCAAAGTCCATTCAAAATAGGAGGATACGTAACAGATCAGGCAAGATTCTAACAGGCAAGATTTCTTAACCTCAGTTTTCTCACTTGAAAATAGGGGTGATAACAGTATTAAATGTATAGGGTTTATATACAAGTTAAACAAGAGCCTGGATAACATACATTTACTAAAGGGCCAGCACAGTGTATTCAGGAAGGATTTACCTGCTATGATGATTACTAGGAGTGATACCAATTTTAAATAATTTCATATATAGAAGGTCTTCATAACTCAGAATTGTCAAGTTGATCTGAAGACTGATTTTTCAAAACCATGTTTTAGAATCTTCTGTCTATAACCTTGTGATTTCCACACAGAGCCGTAAGCACCGAATGTGGGGGAGAAATGAGGGCTGTGAGGGTGAGGCTTGGGACCTGTGTTCAATTTCCATCTGTTAGTTCTCATATTCTCAGTCCTTTCTCCCAGTGGGCCCCAGCACTGCACTAGGACATAAACCCCTGTCACTGCCCCCCAATGATCTCTTAGGCTTGGTAACTTCTGCGCCTGTGACCCTCTAGCAAATTCCAGAAATCCCTTTTCCAAATAAGCAAAGACATCAAAATTCTGTGGTTAAATAAACGATGTGTACTGGAGACCAGTTGTGTGCAGCTGTTTTCTATCTTCCTTGATTTGTTATCCCGACTTGTTTTTTGAAAATAAAAGTGAAACTGCGCCTAAAAGAACTGCTTAGCTTTCTCTAACAGCTTCACCGTCTACAGCAATCTCCACATACAATGTATCTGCCCTGACATGTTTCCCTACTTTTTTTAACCTGCTTTTTTGTTCACCAACAGTTTCAAAAACATCTGTTTCCAAGACAAATCTTAAAGTATGCTTTCGTTTTTATGCTAGCACCTATATAGATACATGTTTTGGAAGTAATGATATCATGACTCATTTTTAGTATAATTTAGGGCCAAATTATAGATTTTTTTTCAAAATTAGGACTATTAAAGAAAACATACGCACAAATCTTCAGATGTAAATTCAACTTCTGAAATTTAAGTCTTCATCTTGGAGAAATGTACAGATAACAAACATTTAGATGAAACATAAAAAATGTTCTCAACCATCTACCTTTCCAGAGGGCTATGTTAAAAACAAAGAAAACAACAAAATGATTGACTTTTGTGGGCTTTTCCTTTAGCTTTGTCCTCGAATGTCAATTTTAAGTCTTCTCTTAAATACTACGAAAACGTAACTGTTATTTAAGGAAAAAAATAGATATCAGGACAAAATACCTATTTTCTTCTTTGCTTCTTGACTCTTGACAATATTTTTTTCCCTAAGAGTGCTTTTTAGACCTTTACTGGATACTAAGTATTTCATGGCATTAATCATTTTGGCTCTAGAAGACTGTATTTTATGAATGCTTTTTCTTTCATTACCCTACAGACTGATGTCAGCAAACTACAAAAAACCAAAAAAGAATGTAAGCAAAAAATAAAGAGAAATTATGTAATATAAGGACATACCATTAATAAGAAGAAAAGGGTTAAATAACTTTTTGCACCAATGATGATAATATGCTTTTTATTTACCAATATTTTCAAAAACATCTGTTCCTGAGACAAATTTTAAAGAATGCTTTCATTTTTATGCTATTTTCATATATTTAATTATTAAGAAGCTAATAAACTTCAAAATGTGCCATGTACAGAGGCTGAGCCCAGTGACTCACACCTGTAATCCTAATATTAGCACTCTGGGAAGCCTATGAGGGTAGATCATCTGAACTCAGGAGTTCAAGACCAGCCTGAGCAGAGTGAGACTCTCATCTCTAAAAAAACAGACCAGCATGGTGGCGGGCACCTACGGTCCCAGCTACTGAGGAGGCTGAGGAAGAAGGATGGTGTGAGCCCAGGAATCTGAGGTTGTTATGAGCTACGACACCACAGCATATACCCAGGGCAACAGAGTGAGATTCTGTCTCCAATAAAATAAAATAAAAAGGAAAGTAACATATTATAAAGCAGTGAGAAAAAAAGGCAAAGATTTAGTCACTGTCATTATTTTCCATGCACCATATACAGGGGGCACATAAGGTTTGAGTGCAATTTAAAATAGTTTTAACATAGTAAATTGCACACAAACATTATGTCCCCCCTGTATATTGGAAATAGAGATTCACTATCTTAGAATTAAGCATTTTGTCATTCATATCAGTAATATTCGAGTGACAAAATTTTAATTCCAATATTGATGCAGACAATAATACACACAATGTATTACTGTGAGGTGGTTGGGTGTTTCTTGATCAATGAAATCTTTTCACGTTATTAATAGGGAAGAGCTCTGAGAGCATACTTTGCATAACATACAAATAGATTCATTATTTTACAACAAATTCCATCAAGGAATAATTTCGTCACGGCTACTGTGGGAAGCCAGTTGTGACCTTAAGAGTGGTACAGACTTGGTCGCTTGCCTAATTCAATGATTTGATTTACATCATGAGTTATTAACCCCAACTGAACTCAGGAGTAAAATCTCATAAATACCTTGAAAAAAAATGTAGTGAATCAAAAGAAATGTTAAACTGAAATAAAAACAATCATGAGACAGCCAGATCATGAAAAATTGCTTGACTCAAAAGAACTTTTAAAGGTTAGAGCTCTATTAGAGGTAGTTTTTTTTTTTTTAAAAAGAAAGCTATATGAGGGGAAAGACACAAGGAAAAAAAGATTAATATACTCACTGCCTACTTTTTGTTTTATTATGCTCATTTCTTTCTAAGAGGTTACCATTTTTGCAGTTGGTCAGAAATATCACATTCCTTGATGTCTCTAAAGGTTTTATGTGATGAAGCTTAACCATACTTTAACTCGAATAAGATATTAAACAGCTGTTGAAAATAAAAACACATTATGGATATTTGAACGGAGACACCAACAAGGGGAAAGTAACTTCTCTTGGGGTGAGAATTAAGACTACCACTTCCTGTATTCTTCAAATTTTCACAAATACACAGCGACTAAACCATGGGGATTCTAAAACATGGGGTCCAGATGCTTTTGAGTGGAGATGATTTCTTGGTACTTCTACAACTATGGTTAAAAGTTTTATTTTTTAATTAATTTAACATATGGCATGTTAGGGAAGTAGGGGGATTGGATTTATTATAAGGTGTCTCAAGATGATATTCCATTACAACATTACAAACAACTTCTTTTAAATGACTACAGTAGCTTAGCATAACTGTGCTACCTGTGGTAAAAAACAAAACAAAGAAAGGATATAGGGTCATGTTTGAGAACACTGTCTAAATTACATGTCAATTATCACTCCAAAATGGTATTTTTTAATTTTAATAACCAATAATTTAATCTTGGTGTATCTTAAATCCTCTGTTCCTTGGCATATTGGCAATTTAGCATTATTAAAATACTGGCACATGACTGGCTAGCTGCTCTCATATATGAAAACATAGGTAACTCATCCCTCTATGCTAATGAACCTTACTTCACATTAGTTTAAATTTTTTATATGCAGTTTTTCTCATCCTCGTCTGCCTCTCTTAGCATGCCAAATGAATAAATGAATACATGAAAGTTGATTTCTAGTAAAAAGAAATGTTCAAATCTGGCTGCCAGTCAAAGGGTTCAGATACAACATAATAGATGTATATTAGTCCTTTCTAAATTCAGAACAAAATAATTTCAGAGTACTAATTTTGGTCATAACATTATATATTTCTTAAAGATACAAAAGTCCAACTGACTTCCTTTGTACTGTCAAAAAATCTATAGCACATTTCCGACATTTGAAATGCGATATTCTCTTTTGAAATCAAAGACAAACAGAGCCAGAATGATGACAGGACCAGGCACTCAGATGTGCCTCGAGGCTGCGCATCTCTCCGAAAGCTCAGCTAAAGAAGCAAAGAAACGCTGACTTCCTCCTCCCTCCAGTTCACCGTCCTTCTTACAGACTTAAGGAAAAAACAGACTTATGGGCATTGGAATAATTTGACGTGGTATGCTCATTAGTAGCGTGTCACCAGTTACTACTGAAGGTAGGACCTTTACCCACTGGTTTAGACAACAAAGGCTGACAACTAACAAAGTGGCATGAGTGAAATCAGCTGAGTGTCTGAAGAGTGACTCTTTCCATCACAGTCACAGGAGATGCAAAATTAAATGCAAAGCTGCTATCTATTTGGTATCTTTTTTCCTCCTCTTAGGAATTCTACGTTTATCTTTGTGTGTGTGAGTGGGTGTGGAATTTCTGAATAATATTAACATATGCTGTAATTATTCAGCATATAATAAAAGCAAAGCTTTTAAAGAGTCCCACAATAGATCTCTGAGATATGTTATGAGCATTTATTTCACACATTTCATCAGATTAGTTCAATATTACACATGTTTTAGGTGAACTCCATTTCTTTGCAAGTTTAGAATCAGAATTCCTATTTTAGAGATTTATTTCAAACCATGTCTTCCAACCCAAACCACTATGGCAGTTTCTGGAACTACAACTACAGCTGAGTTTTCTCTTCTTACACACACATTACAAATTTTTCTGTAAAGCACAGTATTTTTTTTCTATACTCGTTATAGAAATGATAGATTTTACTTAACTCTCCTTTTAAGAGGAATTAGAGTATCTGCTTCCAAATAGATTTCAATTACTTGGTAAAATTTAACAACACACACAAAGAGGGATAATTTTTGACAGAACCACAAACAGTAGAGAACATGAACTGTTAGTGAAATAAATCCTGATTTGATCTAGCATGATATCAAAAAAATCCAAATGGGTGGTGCCTGTGGCTCAAGGAGTAGGGCACCAGCCCCGTATACCAGGGGTGGCAGGTTCAAGACCGGCCATGGCCAAAACTGCACACACACACACACAAATCCAAATCACCACAATTAGGCACAAAACTTGACTCAAAATTTCCTAGCAACTATACCAAAAGTAAAAATGTTAAATTACAGCATTTCTACTCTTTCTTTCTCTCTTTCTTTCTTTCTTTCTTTTTTGAGACAGAGTCTCACTATGCCACCCTCGGTAGAGTGCTGTGGTGTCACAGCTCACAGCAACCTCAAGCTCTTGGGTTCAAGTGATTCTCTTGCCTCTCTCCCAAGTAGTTGGGATTACAGGTGCCTGCCACAATGCCTGACTATATTTTTGTTGGAGTTATCATTGTTGTTTAGCTGGCCTGGGCCAGGTTCGAACTTGCCAACCTCAGTGTATGTGGCTAGCACCCTATTCACTGAGCTATGGGCTCTGCCCAGCATTTTTACTTCCTAAAGTAAGAAATCAAATTTATGCACAAGAATAAATTTTTCCAGGAACTAAATTTGAGAATAAATACATTGTAGGAGCTTTGTGTGTATAGGATAATGAATAAAATCTTCAACTATGACCTCATAACTTGTATGACTGCCTCGCTATGCTAATATAGTCTAATGATAACATGTTTTTGTGCTAATGATTATTGCCTACTTGATTTAAGAAATTTATTACAGTTGGCAGCACCTGTGGCTCACCGAGTAGGGTGCCGGCCCCATATACCAAAGGTGGCGGATTAAAACCCAGTCTCAGCAGAACTTCAAAACAGAAAAATAGCCAGGTTATTGAGCTCGGCACCTGTAGCTCGCAGCTAGGGTGCTGGCCACATACACCAGGGCTGGCTGGTTCAAATCTGGCCCAAGCCTGCCAAACAACAATGACAACAACAACAACAAAATAGCTGGGCGTTATGGCAGGCGCCTGTAGACCCAGCTACTTGGGAGGCTGAGGCAAGAGAATCGCCTAAGCCCAGGAGTTGGAGGTTGCTGTGAGCTGTGTGAGGCCACGGCACTCTACCGAGGGCAATAAAGTGAGACTCTGTCTCTACAAAAAAAAAAAGAAAGAAATTTATTATAGTTAGTGTTTACCGGTCTGCACTTCCTCAACTGGGTTGTCAATCAACCTGACATAGACATAATAATCAACAAGCAACCTGATTGACATAACATTCATGAGATTTTCTCATTTACTATGTGAAAACATTTTTGATCCATATTTAGAAGTTTTCTCCTGACCCTTCAAATATGTACCA
>CAUYON010104861.1:0-14633 GCA_963573935.1 Arctocebus calabarensis | reverse complement strand
TTCCTAAATGATAACTTTAAACTTTCTTTTGGCTCATAAGTGTAGGTGGTCTGTGATTGGCTGTCTTCATTGCCTGCCAGTGTAGAGGATGGAGGGTTTCAGGACTTTACTCGTGAATGACGTATGCAGGAATAGACTCGTGTAACTTTAACAGTAGAAGACAAGAGAACAGGAAAGGGGTCTTCCCAAGTTGGGGTCAGGGAAGGTGAATTAGAGGGAAGAATTTTGGTCATGACTAGATCTCCAGAAGGGTAAAGTTCCTGTTTTAGTTAGTATGTCCCTCCCCAAACGGGGCAAAGGACTTTCAGGGACGATTAGGGAGGCATGAGAGAACAGCAAGTCATCTCAATTGCAGCTTAGAGGCTGGGTGAAAAATTTGGTAACCAGCTGTCCAGACACCCCCTGTATAATTATGGATTTGGGAGATAAAAGACCAGGATTAGAGAGAAGTACAGAAAAGGTTGCTCCAGTGTCCAAAGGAAGTTTTTTCTCCTGGCACTCCACTGTAAGGCAAACCTGGGGCTCTTAAGGGGTGATGACAAGTCTATTTTTAAATCTCCGAGTGTTCTTCAAACGTCTTTCCAAAAGGAAAGTATTAGTTCGCATTCCCACCAGCAATGTAGAAGTGTTCCCTTTTCTCCACATCCACGCCAAAATCTCTGGTTTTGGGATTTCGTCATGTGGGCTAATCTTACTGGAGTTAGATGATATCTCATGGTAGTTTTGATTTGCATTTCTCTGATAATTAAGGATATTGAGCATTTTTTCATGTGTCTGTAGGCCATGCACCTATCTTCTTTAGAGAAGTTTCTCTTCAGATCTTTTGCCCATCCTGAGGTGGGATTGCTTGTTCTTTTCCTGCTAATATGTTGGAGTTCTCCGTGTATTCTGGTTATTAAACCTTTGTTGGAGGCATAACCTGCAAATATTCTCTCCCATTCTGAGGGCTGTCTGCTTGCTATACTTACTGTGTTCTTGGCCGTGAAAAAGCTTTTTAGTTTCATCAGATCCCAGTAGTGTATTTTTGATACTGCTTCCATTGCCTTGGGGGTCCTCCTCATAAAGAATTCGCTCTGGCCAATTCTTTCAAGAGTGTTCCCTGCACTTTCTTCTAGTATTTTTATAGCTTCATGTCTTAAGTTTAAATCTTTAATCCAGTGTGAGACTATCTTCGTTAGTGGTGAAAGGTATGGGTTCAATTTCAGTCTTCTACATGTCACCAGCCAAGTTTCCCAGCACCATTTGTTAAAAAGGGAGTGTTTCCCCCACTGAATGTTTTTAATTGGCTTGTCGAAGATCAAATAGCAGTAAGTAGTTGGGTTCATCTCTTAGTTCTCTATTCTGTTCCAAACATCTACCTCTCAGTTTTTGTGCCTGTACCATGCTGTTTTGATCACTATTGACTTATAATACAGTCTCAGGACTAGTAGCGTGCTCCCTCCTGCTTTGTTTTTATTTCTAAGTAATGTCTTGGCTATTCGATGTTTTTTCTGATTCCATATAAAAGTATTATTGTATTTATTATTTATTATTATTTAAGTATTATTTTTTCAAGGTCTTTAAAATATGACAATAGAGCTTTAATAGGAATTGCGTAAAAATTGTATATTGCTTTGGGGCGTATGGACATTTTAACAATATTGATTCTTCCCAACTGTAAGCATGGTATGTTTTTCCATTTGTTGACGTGTTCAGTGATTTCTTTTCTTAGAGTTTCATAGTTCTCTTTATAGAGATCTTTTACTTCCTTTCTTAGGTAAACTGCCAAATATTTCATCTTTGGTACTACTGTGAAATAAATTGAGGTGCACTCTGGTTGGGTGCATAAATATTAATAATTAAAAGTTATCATTTTAAGTATTACCTTTAACAAATATAAAATGTCTATCCTTATCTTTACTCACTTTGGTTGGTTTAAAGCCTATTATGTCTGCAAATAAGATTGCAACACCTGCTTTTTTCTGTTTTCCATTTGCCTGGAATATAGATGACCATCACTTCACCTTGAGTCAATATTTATCTTTTAAGGTAAGATGAGATTCTTGTATGCAGCAGATATCTGGTTTAAGTTTTTGTATCCAGTCAGCCAACCTGTGTCTCTTTAGAGAACAATTTAAACCATTCATGTTAATTGAAAATAATGATAAGCCACTCAGGTGTGGAGTGGGTATTTTTGGTCCTTTTGCCATTGTAGAGTTTAGTTTGTGGTCGAAATTTTCTGCTTGAGCTTACTTTTATGGTGGAGGTTTGCACTGGTCGTTATGGAGGATAGGTCTGAGAATATCCTGGAGATCTGGTTTAGTTATGGCAAATTTCTTTAACATCTGGATGTCATTAAAGTATTTAATTTCTCCATCATAAATGAAACTCAGTTTGGCTGAATAAAGGATCCTGGGTTGCAAGTTATGTTCTTTTAGTAGGTTAAAGGTCGATGCCCACTCCCTTCTAGCTTGAAAGGATTGAGCAGAGAGATCTATAGTTATTCTAATATTCTTCCCCTTGTAAGTAATGGATTTCTTGCATCTGGCTGCCTTTAGAATCTTCTCCTTCATGTTAACTTTAGTGAAGTTAACTATGATGTGCCTGGGGAATGTCTTATTTGGGTTGAGTCATGCTGGGGTTCTGAAAGTGTCTGCTATCTGAATTTCAGAGTCTCTAGGTATGTCTGGACAATTCTCTTTCATAATCTCAAGAAGAAGGGACTCTGTGTCTTGTGAAGCCAGTTCATCACTTTCAGGTATCCCTATAAGACAAATATTGGTTTTATTTGAGTTACCACAGAGCTCTCTGAGAGAATGATCTGTTTTTGCCTTCCATTTCTCTCCCTCTTTGAGCGTTTGGGAGCATTTGAAGTCTCTGTCTTCAGTGTCAGAAATCCTTTCTTCTTCTTGCTCTGTTTTTCTACTGAGTGCTTCTACTGTATTTCTCAGATCTTTGAGGGCTGCAACTTCTTGTCTCAGTGTGTCGAAATCTTTGGTCATTTTGTCTTTGAATTGGTTGAATCTTGAGACATCTTCTGAATTAATCTTGCTATTTCTACCTACATCTTTGTTTCCATTTTGTTGATCTTGCTTGTAATCCAGATTCTAAATTCGATTTCAGATATCTCCACTATCTGTTTGTCGATGGGATCCTCTGGATTGGATGGTTTGTCATTCTTTGGGGGAGTTGCACTGTTCTGTTTATTCATGTTGCCAGAGTTTTCACCCAGATTCCGCTCCATGATTGTTTTTCAGTTTTTAGCTAGATGAGCAGGTCAGTGAAATTGGACTGGAAACTTCTACAGTTGTGGTTGACCAGCCCTCCACCTAGGAACTTGGCCTGGTGACTTCAGCTTTTCCTCTACAATTTTGCAAAGTACCTGTACGGTACTACAGTCTGTGACTATAGAGGCCTACTTAGTGTAGTGGGGGTAGAAGGCTCTGTCTTGTATCCAGCTGATCTCTGTCAAATCCTAGTGATTCCATAACCCTGGAGTGCAGTCTCAGGTTTAGTGAAATGCCCAGGACATTCCTTTCCCCACCAGTAGTATCTGGAAGAGGACAGTCAAACCTTCCCCCTACAGAAAAACCTGGGGCCCACCTTGGAGAGTCCTTGGATAAGTTGTACAGTTCAAGAGTTCCAGACCAATTGTTCCCATCAGCCCCCACTCTCTAGCTGGAAAGTTCAAGAGGGTTCCAGCAGCTAGATGTTAGGGGCTATTGGCAGCTCGAGTGTGATTTGAGCACCTTTGGAGCTCCGAGGAGTCAGAAATGCCCATCCAGTAGAAGGTTTACAGCCAGGGGATTGGTGCCTCTTACCTTACCTTGGTCATCCTTCACCACCAGATTTTGGTCACCCCAGTCTCTGGTAGTCTCTCTGGAAGACTTTGTTAACCCAGTCTCTGTGTCCCTGTTTTGCCCAAAAAGCAAATGGGCAAATGCACCTGCGGGAATCAAAAATGAGGTCGTTGCCTCCTCCTCATGGTTACCACCATCTGCGACCATCCAGCAGGGGAGGGTGGGGTCTGTCTGCCTCAGGCCCTCAGTGGCAGCTGAAGAAAGTTCCACCTGAGCTCAGTCCAAACCAGAGGATATCCAGACAACAAAAGAATTTCTCCCTTGGCCACTGCACCTTTGTTGATGCTGTTCTGCAGGACTGGAATCCCTATAGGGTGAGGTATGGCTCCCTCTGGAAGGCCGCAGAGATGGGGAGATTACTGTCCAAAGTTAGACTGTAGCAAGATCACTCTACTAATGCTGAATTTGAGTGGAAGGGGCCTCCTTTAGGTTTTTGCACTTCATCAGCTTCCGAGTCTCCACCCACAGTGTGGGAACCCTAGCCTCTGTCTGCTGCTGAGATACTCTTTATCTTTGGGCCAGGACAGTCCCCTTTTCCTCTGAGTCTTCCTGTATAGTTACTGGATTCACAGGAACAGCAAAGCAGTACAGCCACCATCTATGCAATACCCAGTCCTGGTGTCCTGCGAGGGATGGGCTATTTGACTGTCTCCACCGCCATCTTGCTCCGCCTTCTCTCTTGCTGTTTTTAGAATTCTCTGTCTTTGATTTTTGATAATTAAACTACAAAGTGACTCAGGGAGGATCTTCTTTCAGTTAAATCTGTTTAGGGTTCAATCTGGATGTCCATATCTTTCCCCAAACTGGGGGAGCTTTCAGCTATGATTTCATTTAGCAGGTTTTCTATGCCTTTTCTATCTCTTCTCCTTCTGAAATTCCTATAATAGGAAAATTTGTTCACTTAAAGGTGTCCCGTAAATCTTAGAGTATTTCTTAACATTTTTTCATTCTTATTTCTTCCCCCACCCCCAAATGGGTGATTTCAGACAATCTAATTTCAAGTCAAAGATTCTTCTGTTTGATCAAGGATGCTGTTGACACTCTCTGTTGCATTTTTATTTCATTTATTTAATTTAGCTGCAAAATTTCTGGGGGTTTTCATGATATATAAACTTGTTTCAAATACTATTTCATATTGTGAATTCTTTTATATCCTTGATTTGTGTATCTGTATTTTCTAATATCTCATTGAGTTTCCTTAGGAGCATTATTTTCAATTCCTTTTTTCTGGCAATTTGGTGATATCTTTTTCATTGGAATTGGTTGCTAGAAAGTTATGATGTTCCTGTTTGGGGGTAAAATATTTATTATTTCCTTCACCTCACCAGTTGCAAATTCAGGTGCCATTCTTTTTATTACAGCTACCATGAGACAAATTAACCTCTTTTCTTTTTAAATTATCCAGCCTCAGGGACTCCTTTTTAGCCGCACAAATGTACTAAAACAGAAGAAATTTACATTATTTTTTTCCCATTTCTTAGGGATCACTATACTTTGTTACTTGATTTCCACTGTCTTGAAAAATCATTGTTTCAAATATTTTGTCCACTTTTTGGTGGTGTGTTTGTTTCAGGTAAGAAGTAAATGTGGTCTTTGTTACTCCATTTCAGTCAAAATGAATGCCTCTATCAGCTCTTTCAAATTTATAATTTGTCATGATATCGTTACTCATTCATAATATTCACCTATCTAATTCATTTAAATGTTTAATTTGTAATTTCACATTATTTCTCTTAAAGAGGATCCCCAGTACTTGAGCTCTTGAGCTGAACTACCTGGGTTAGGATTCTTTCTTCACCTCTTTTTTTTTTTTTTTTTTCTGAGACAGAGACTTATTATGTCACTCGGTAGAGTGCTGTGGCGTCACAGCTCACAGCAACCTCAAACTCTTGAACTTAAGTGATTCTCTTGCCTCAACCTCCCAAGTAGCTGAGACTATAGGCACCCGCCATAAAACCTGGCTATTTTTTTGTCACATTGTCATTGTTAGCTGGCTTGGGCCAGAATTGAATGCACCAGACTCCGTGTATGTGGCCAGTGCCCTGCCCACTGAGCTATGGGTGCCCCCCCACCTCTGCCTCTTAATACCCCTGAGACCTTGAGCATCCTCAGTATCTCCTTCTATAAAACCAGAATATTAATAGAACCTATCTCACAGTGTTAAGCATTCAGTGAATTATTACATGTAAACCATTTAATAAAGAACCTGGAACATAGAAACCACTCAACAAATGCCAGTTATTATTCTTGAGCACTGCCAAAATATGGGTTGTACTATAAATTGTGGAATAACATACAGAGTGTGAAGGCCTGGGATAGAACTCCATGGAAGATACCCACATAAGAGATGAGAATAGCAGTGTGGTAATCATGAATCACCTGTGTAGTAATACTGTATTATAGGTAATCACGCCTGTAATCCTAGCACTCTGGTTGTCTGGAAGGGTGGATTGTTTGAGCTCAGGAGTTCAAGACCAGCCTGAGCAAGAGTGAGCCCTTGTCCCTAAAAATATGCAGATGTTCTGGCAGGCATCTGGGAGATGCTACTTGGGAGGCTAAGGAAAGAGGATTGCTTGAACACAAGAGTTTGAGGTTGCTGTGGTGTGCTATGACCAAAGGTGTGACTCTACCAAAGTGAGTCAGGTATATGCTCTACCAAAGGTGACTAAGGGAGACTCTGTCTCAAAAATAATAATAATAATAATAAGAGAGAGAGAGAGATGAGAGAAAAGGAATAAACCACAAAGGAAATAGAACAGAGGCCAGAGAACAGAAACAAAAAGAATGTTAAACCCTAGAAAACAAAGTAAGCAAACTTCCAAATGAGAGAAAGTTTAATAGATTCAATGCCACTGAACATCAAAATGAGAACTTAAAAATGACTCCTGGATTTGGCAATATGACAGTCATGACTGATGCTATAAAATTCTATAAGAATAGGCTATACTACCTATGTTAGCAATGAATATTAAGTGAGATAATTTAAGCTAATTCCTTAGCACAATACTCACCACAAATTAAGTGTTTTTATTAATATTATTATTGTTAAATATACTTGCCTTTTTCATCACTGAACTCACCCCTTATTTTTCCCTAGGGCAGATCTAGAGTCTCTTTCTGGTTCTGTTGTCTCCATTTTCCTTAGCTTATCATCCCTCACGCCCCAAAGTATGACAGACACTAGGAGTCCTTTTGTCAACCACACACTATATATATATGCCACACATATATCAGACACACATCACAGACTATCCTACAGATTACCTTGCTACTTTTTTTCCTCAAGGGGAGTCATTTCTCCTTACCTTAACATTTTACCTGTCTTATAAAAAGAGTATAGACCCTGTGGCTCAGTGAGTAGGGTGCCAGCCCCATATACTGAGGGTGTTGAGTTCAAACCCAGCCCCGGCCAAACTGCAACAAAAACATAGCTGGGTGTTGTGGCAGGCACCTGTAGTCCTAGCTATTCAGGAGGCTGAGGCAAGAGAATTGCCTAAGTCCAAGAGCTGGAGGTTGGTATGAGCTGTGATATCACAGCACTCTGCCGAGGGTGACAAAATGAGACTCTAAAAATAAAATAAATAAATGAATAAACAAATAAAAGAGTACATACTTTACCAATTATACCATTCCCTGTAGATTTCAAGGCCAAGGCCAATTCTGGGTCACATGTCCACATTCTATCAGGGCCAGGAGACATTCTCAGGCCCCTCTGGCTTCTAGTGAGAAGTAAAACCTAGCTTTCCACCAGGTTTCCCTCAAGTAATAAGATGGAATGAATTCATAGCAGCTGAACACCAGAGGCCTGTATGACCTGGCCAGCCAATTCCAAGAGATCTAGGACAAAAACATCCAAACAAAAAAGAAAGAAAGAAAGAAATTTAGATTATCACTTCAAATTATATTTCTAAGTTCTCTTTTTTAATTTTGGGAAGCATCAAATCCATTTGGTCATTTGTTTGTAAGCCCACATGGATTCCAGGTGAAAAATTGGTTCTTGTGGTTCTGATTCGCTCATATATTAGTGCTAATTGCAAAGGTCTGTGTGAAGCCCCAAATTACACCTTTCAAGATGGGAAGTATAATTTGTTCCAAGAGTAGACTGATTTAAACCCCAAATACACCTGTGTTCAAGCTGAAAATTTGCTATCCAGGCTTGTCTGAACCTCATGCTGAGTCATTCTAAAGGAACAAGTCTCCAAGTACTTGAAAAGTTAATTATTTAAATGCAAAACTTAACAACTTTAATGATTTGAGACAAAAATCTTTCTAAAGAAATACATTCTAGCCAGGTGCAGTGGCTCACACCTGTAATCTTAGCACTCTGGGAGGCCAAGGCAAGTGGATTGCTTGAGCTCCTGAGGTTGAGACCAGCCTGAGCAAGAACAAGACCCTGTATCTACTAAAAAAAAAAAAAAAAAAAACTGAGGCAAGAGGATCACTTGAGCCTAAGAGTTGGAGGTTGCTGTGAGCTATGATGATGCCAGGGCAACAGCTTAAGACTCTGTTTCAAAAAAAAAGAAGAAGAAGAAATACATTCCAACTTCCTTAAAATGAACATAACTTTACCTTTTCTTAGAAAGTCAGGGTCATCAATAAAAATATCAATAAATGGCCCAGTATAGAATAGATTTAAGACCCAAGGGTTATTTACTCCACATAAATGGGCCCAGACAGTTGGTTTTAAGTTCCTGAGGCTATTACAGTAATTTGTCTCCTCTCTTGTTGGTGTGGGTC
This sequence comes from Arctocebus calabarensis, assembly GCA_963573935.1. NCBI lineage: Eukaryota > Metazoa > Chordata > Mammalia > Primates > Lorisidae > Arctocebus > Arctocebus calabarensis. The sequence goes on along the minus strand of CAUYON010104861.1, from coordinate 6,057 downwards.
ATTTCCTGCTGTTACCAGTTTACCTATCTGTAGTAATTTCTTCCACATTTAATTATTTGTTGTTTTTAGATCTAAGAGCTTAGACAATTTGTTAGAGTTATTTATAAAGTTAGTGTAAATGGGTTCCAAATGGAGCCCTGAGAGACTACATGTGAATAGACTAAAGTTACTCTCATGCTGTTTCAACAATTGGTTGAACATAAACAAATAAAACAAGTGAAACATTGTATGACATCCACTATGTCTTCTTAGGGGCTTTAGTGGCTTATTCTGTCTCACATTGTGAGTCAGGGTCCTACACTGGTAAGGAGGCAGACTAGGCTTCAGGTGTGCTTCACTCTGTCTATATTGTCATGGGCATCAGCTTGGTTGGAAATATAACCAATCACTTGGGTTAGTGACTAACTCAAGTATCTCAGGGAACGACCTGCCAAAGAGTTCAGCAGGAGACAGAAAGGTGGGGAGGCAGGGGAGGGAAGGGCAGAATAAGGTGCCCTCACTATTCCTCATTCCCTGTAAAGATTTGCTAAAAGTATGAGGTCAGGAGGTGGAAGCAAGATGGCCGACTGGAGCCAGTTTTCCACAGAGGCTCCCATCCAGAAGGAGAGGTCAAGGACAGAAGTTTAGCAAGTAAGCTGATGGTTTAGAGCTGAGCCAAGAGAGAAGGGTGAAGAATGCATGTCAACCCTGCTGAGGCAAGTTGTGACCCCAAGCTGCAACCCACCTTTTGTTTGTGTCCATCACCAAGCAGACGGGAGTCCCCTCCACCATGAGAACGACTTGCAGTATACTTTCTACAAACAAGTGAACAGAGTTCAAATATCCTCCCATTTTCTCCCATGGGAGAGATCTTCTAAAAACCAGACCTCCTTCCCCTACTAGGTGCCATGGCACGCTCCTGCCAGGCATAAAACTGTGTAAAACTGTATATATTCTCTACTTGCAATTCTGAACTCCTAGCACTCCCCTCCACTCTCACCCCGACATCTGGAAACCTGTCCCCCATGGAGTCCAGATTCTTGGGCATTTTCTTGAGAGGTCTGGACAGGACGTGGGCTATTGCAGGTCTGTGCTGATTCTGCAGCACAGGGGTAAGGAGAAAACAATGGACTGAAGGAACTATATGAGAAAGGGAGAGGCAGTTCCCCCCAGCACAGAGCAACAGTGGCAGCAGCAGGAACAATAGGGCTCACACCCCTGGGAATATTTTGGAGGGACACTCCCTATCTCTCTGGGCAACCAAAGAAAGCTGGGCATCTTCTCCAATGGCAGACACTGGCAGAATAGATCTGGGATGGTAACACAGACCCCATGAGCAAAGGGTATTCCTCAGGTGGTATCGGCCCAGGCAGAGCACGGCAGAATGGAGAATTAAAGATGCTTGTGCAGAGATGGCATACTCCCAGGGCAGGGCTGAGCCAGAGGACTGCTTCAGTTAGCCTAAGAAACACCTGGCCCTCAGGGAATCATAGCTGAGGCAAAGGCACCCAGGATAAGGTTGGAACTCTGAGCAGAGTGTGAGCCACACCCACCCCAACACAGACTGCAGGGAAAACAGAAACACCACCTCTGGGCATCGGCACAGACCAGAGCTGAGTTGCAGTTTCTGTGAACTCAAACAAAGCCTGGGCCACAGGGGAATATAGCCAAAACAGAATCACAAATTCTGTGCAAATATAAGTCTCAGCAACATCAATCGGGGCGGGGCTGGAACTGAGTGAACCTCCACAGGTTCCATTAACCCCCCCGTGGTAGTCAGGCCTCAGCTTCTCCTGCTGTATGGTGGCAGAGTGCAGTGGTCCAGCCAAAGGAACAAAAGATCTCTCTGTTACTCAGGCAGCCTCAAACCCCTGGAGCATCTGCTCATTGGAGGGAAGTGGGTCATAGCCCTGTGAGGTTACTAGTGACTGGGTGTGACAGAGGTGTAAGGTTGGGAAGGAGGCACCAACCTTCCCAGACTAATTCATTTGCTGGAGGGGGGTTCCTTCTGACTCCATGGAGCACCAGAATGATTCATACTCCAGCTGCCAGCAGACCCCTGCTATTTAGTTGTCAGAAACCTTTCAAACTCCCTCACTTGAGATCAGGTGCTGTCTGGGATAACTGATTCGGATCACTTGGACTGGACCAATCACCCAAGGACTATCCAAAGTAGTACCCTTGGGGCGTGGTTGTGGGAAGGTTTGATTTTCCTTTTCCAGTTGTTGTCTATGGGGAGTGGGGTGCCCTACTTGCTGGTATTTCTCCACAGCTCAGACTTCAACCCAGAGTAACTAATTCACTAGGGTAGGACAGAGACCAGCTGAAAACAAGACAGAGCCACTTAGCCCCACCGCACCAAGTCCCCAGTGTCTCAGGCCATAGCACTGCATGGTCCTTTGCAAAGCTCTAGGGGAAAAAATATAGACACCAGTCACAGCTCTTGGGAAAAGAGCTTGTTAATCACTACTCTAGGAGCCCCCCCCCAACCCAACTTTACCTTATCTGCTTATCTGCTCATCAAATGTTATAAAATAATCATGGGGCGGAATCAGTGGGAAAACTCTAGCAACATGAATAACAACAACTCCCCCAAGGAATGATATTTTGGATACAACTGAGGATCTCATTCATAGACAAATGGCTGAGAGGTCAGAAATCAAATTCAGAGTTTGAATTGCAAATAAGATAAATAGAATGGAAGTAAAGTTGGAATTAGAAATTCAAGGAGCAATTCAAAAGTTATCTCAAGAATTTAAAGAATTCAAAGACATAATCACCAAAGATTTTTGACACACTGAGACAAGAATTTGCAGCCTTCAAAGATCTGAGAAATACAGTAGAATCCCTCAGTAACAGAACAGAGGAAGCAGAAGAAAGGATTTCTGACATTGAAAACAAAGGTTTTGAATGCTCCCAAGCACTCAAAGAGGAAGAGAAATGGAGAGCAAAAACAGATCATTCTCTCAGAGAACTTTGGGATAATTCGAAGAAAACTAATATCCACCTTATAGGAATTCCTAAAGACAACAAAGTTGATTCACAAAGCACAGAGGCCATTTTCATGAGATTATGAAGGAGAACTTTCCAGACATGCCAAGAGATTCTGAAATTCAGATAGAAGACAGTTTCAGAACTCCAGCATGACTCAACCTGAATAAGACAACCCCCAGATATATCACAATTAACTTCACTCAAGTTAATATTAAGGAGAAAATTCTGAAAGCAGCCAAATGTAAGAAAACCATAACCTACAAAGGGAAGAATATTAGAATGACTGCAGATCTTTCTGCTGAAACCTTTCAAGCTAAAAGAGGGTGGTCATCAACTTTTAATCTCCTAAAACAAAATAACTTTCAACCCAGGATCCTGTATCCAACTAAACTGAGTTTCATTTATGATGGAGAAATTAAATACTTTAATGACATTCACACGTTGAAGAAATTTGTCTAACTAAACCAGCTCTCCAGGATATTCTCAGACCTATCCTCCATAATGACAGCACAATCATCTACCACAAAAGTAAATTCACTCAGAAACTTTTGATCAAATTCCAACTTCCACAATGGCAAAAGGATTAAAAATGTCCACTGGACTTTCAAAAAACTTGATACCCACAATTCTACCAGGCTTATCAATATTCTCAATTAATGTGAATGGATTAAATTATCTTATAAAGAGGCACAGGTTGGCTGACTAGATACAAAAACTCAGGCCAGATATCTGCTGCATACAAGAATCTCATCTTACCTTAAAAGATAAAAAAAGACTCAGGGTGAAAAGATGGTCATCTATATTTCAGGCAAATGGAAATCAGAAAAAAGCAGGTGCTACAATTTTACTCGCAGATACAACAGGTTTTAAAGCAGCAAAAGTAAGGAAAGATAAGGATGGTCGCTTCATATTTGTTAAGGGTAATACTCAATATGATGAGATTTCAATTATTAATATTTATGCACCCAACCAGAATGCACCTCAACTTATAAGAGAAACTCTAACAGACATAAGCAACTTGATTTTCTCCAGCAGCATAGTAGTTGGAGATTTTAACACTCCTTTGGCAGTGCTGGATAGATCCTCCAATAAGAAGCTAAGCAAAGAAATTGTAGATTTAAATGTAACCATTCAACATCTGGATTTAACAGACATCTACAGAACATTTCATCCTAACAAAACTGGATATACATTCTTCTCATTAGCCCCTGGAACATACTCCAAAATTGATCACATCTTAGGTCACAGTCTAACCTCAGAAAATTTAGAAGAATAGAAATTATTCCTTGCATCTTCCCAGACCATCATGGAATAAAAGTTGAACTCAGTAACAACAGGAATCTTCATACTCATACAAAAATATGGCAGCTAAATATCCTTATGCAGAATGATAGATGGGTCATAGACGAGATTAAGAAGGAAATTACCAAATTTTTGGAACAAAATGACAATGAAGACACGAATTATCAAAACCTCTGGGATACTGCAAAGGCAGTCCTAACAGGGAAATTTATAGCACTGCAAGCCTTCCTCAAGAGAAAAGAAAGAGAGGAAGTTAACAACTTAATGCGACATCTCAAGCATCTGGAAAAGGAAGACCATTCCCATCTCAAACCCAGCAGAAGAAAATAAATAACCAAAATTAGAGCAGAATTAAATGAAATTGAAAACAAAAGAATTATACAACAGATCAATAAATCAAAAAGTTGTTTTTTTTAAAAGGTCAATAAAATTGATAAACCTTTGCCTAACCTAACCAGGAAAAAAAAAGAGTAAAATCCCCAATTTCATTGATCAAAAATGGTAATGATTAAATAACAATAGACTCCTCAGAAAATAAAAAAAAATCCTTAACGAATATTACAAGAAACTTTACTCTCAAAAAATATGGAAAAGAAAGTGAACAATATTTGGAAGCATGTCACCTTCCAAGACTTAGCCAGAATCAAGTGGAAATCTTGAACAGGCCGATATCAAGTTCTGAAATAGCATCAACTATACAAAATCTCCCTGAAAAGAAAAGCCCAAGACCAGATGGCTTCACATCAGAATTCTACCAAACCTTTAAACAGGAATTAGTACCTGTATTACTCAACCTTTTCCAAAATATAGAAAAATAAGGAATACTACCCAACACATTCTATGAAGCAAATATCATCTTGATCCCCAAACCAGGAAAAGACCCAACAAGAAAAGAAAATTATAGACCAATATCACTAATGAATATTGATGCAAAAATATTCAACAAGATCCCAACAAATAGAATCTAGCAACATATGAAACAAATTATACACCATGACCAAGTGAGTTTTATCCCAGGATCTCAAGGTTGATTCATTATACATAAATCTATAAGTATAATTCAGCACATAAACAAATTAAAAAACAAAGACCATATGATTCTCTCAATTGATGCAGAAAAAGCTTTCCAGCATCCCTTCATGATCAGAACACTTAAGAAAATTGGTATAGAAGGGACATTTCTTAAACTGATAGAGGCCATCTACAGCAAACCCACAGCCAATTTCATATTTAATGGAGTTAAATTGAAATCATTTCCACTCAGATCGGGAACCAGGCAAGGTTGCCCATTGTCTCCACTGCTTTTTAACATTGTAATGGAAGTCTTAGCCATCACAATTAGGCAAGAAGGTGAACAAGGGTATCCACATTGGGTCAAAAGAGATCAAACTTTCACTCTTTGTAGATGATATGACTGTATATCTGGAAAACACCAGGGATTCTACTACAAAACTCTTAGAAGTGATCAAGGAATACAGCAGCATCTCAGGTTACAAAATCAACACTCATTAATCTGTAGCCTTTATATATGTCAACAATAGTCAAGCTGAAAAAGCAGTCAAGGACTCTATTCCATTCACAATAGTGCCAAGGAAGATGAAATATTTGGGAGTTTATCTAACAAAGGACATGAAAGTTCTCTATAAAGAGAACTATGAAACTCCGAGAAAAGAAATAGCTGAAGATGTTAACAAATGGAAAAACATACCATGCTCATGGCTGGGAAGAATCAACATTGTTAAAATGTCCATACTACCCAAAGCAATATACAATTTTAATGCA
>CAUYON010104857.1:0-24439 GCA_963573935.1 Arctocebus calabarensis | reverse complement strand
TTGGGGTAACATTGTACCCAGTGGTCTTCACTGCATTTGTAGTATGGTCCCGGTGGTTGAGTTATGAAGCAACCTTTGGCTCCTGACTTAGGCAGGTTAGAAATGATGGCCTTAGTCACATTGTAATGTTTATTTTAAAGGATGTGTTTAAGATCACCGCCTGTGGTGTCAGGGGTCCGTGCTCCAAGAGCTTTAGTTTAAGTTCAATGTCGGGGTAACTTTGGTTAAAGAGATAAATTATGAGAATGTTTTTCTCACTTATCGTTTTAGGATTTTAAATTAGTATACTTAATAAAAGTCTCAGTAAGTTGTTGGAGGAAAGTCGAAGGATTTTTTAGACTTAATTTGTATGACTTTCCTTAATTTATCATAATTGATAGCCTTTTTGGCAGAAGCTTTAAGTCCGCAAAGAATACAGGTAATAAAAATGTCTTTACTTCTCTTCCCGCATTATTATTATAATTTAATTTAGTTGAGAGTTAAGTACTACAGTGTTACCTGAAGGATGCTCATTGTTTGATATATGAAATTGATCTGGTGCCTTTTTTGCCTTCTCCCACATTTGTTAGGTGTTAGTTAAAACAATAAAAACATTATGTTAGGTAAGTTGAGAGGATATAGTAATAAATTGAAACTTTTGAATAAAAACGAGAAGGATTAGAAGTAAAGGAACTTAGTCTAACTTTAAGGTGTGTGAGTTCTGTCATGGGAAAGGAATAAACAGAAATTGCATCATTGATTTCAGTTACTTCATGGAGTGGGGCTAGGAAGTGAGAGAGAGTTGAAGGTTTTTCTAATTTTGGAGACCGATGGGAGCAGAAGCAGGTGAGGGGACTGGAGAGAAGTTAAGGATAAGTAGTGGAAGTTACTGTAGAATTATATGGAAGAGCTAGAGGAAGAAGGGGGTAAAGAGGTCCAGAAGTGTTTCTTGGAGCAGTCGGAAGTGGACTGAGAGATAACAGGAAGAGCTCTGAAGATCAGTTGGAGGGGAGGAGTCAGAAGACGAGTTTAGATTGGGGAAGTAGGACGGACAGAGGGTGGAGGCAATTGTGTGGTTGAGGGAGGAGCCTAGTATGGCGGGAAGTTTGAATAGGAAGAGTTTTTTGTTACAAGAATGTTGGAATCATAATGTAAATTAGGCTTGGAGAAGTTCTGAATGTAGGGGACCTTGCTCCATTTGCCAAGGCACTTATAATAGTTATATAAGTTTTGGATTAAAGAAAAATTAAGTGAACTACAGCTTGGCTACATACTTTAGTTATTTAGCTTATAAAGTGGCCAAACCTGAGTAGAGAGTTTAATTAATCTTAATTTTACCAGGTGGTGTAATAGGTACCTTAAGGGGGAGTTAGGTGGGATAGAATAGCTTGCACCCATGGTGATTCATCGCTGAAATAAAGCATGAGCAGAATCACGTGTGGACCAGGGACACAGTGGGAACGTCTTCCCAGCTTTGCTGCTGGCCGTGGAATGAGAATACAGCTTAAGACGGTTGTCACCATACTTAAATCTGCGTTAGACCCATGGGGCCGAGGAGAGCTTGAGACCTGGCACCAGGAATTTTCGTGCAAGGCGTGGAAGCGCTACCCTAGGCCATGCTAGGTTAAGGGGAATTGGGAGCTCAAGCCTCGAGAGGGATGAATCACCAGGATTGTAAGCAACCTAGCCCACGACTGGTGAAAACTCGCTCCCATGGGGGTACTTACTGAATTCAGAGGAGTGGTGATGCATGCTGGTTATGGTGCCTTCGCGGCTGGACACAAGCTGAAGATGGTGGTGAGTGCCGGGAGTGCAAGAAGAAGATAGGGAGCTCTCAGGAACTTGGAGCATTCCCTAATTAGATGCTGCTTCTGACACCAGATGAAAGGGGGGCACTCGACCGGCACAAAACTCACAGAACACCATGGCTTGTACGAAAGGTTTTTTTTGGCGGGGGAAGCTGCAGAGCAGCATTATGGTGGAGGGGGAGAGAGAGAGAGAAATGGGGGACGAGAGGAAAGATAGACGGGGGAGAGAGAGAAGAGAAAAGGAGAAGAAGAGAAAAGAAGAGAAGAGACACACACGGGGAGATAGGAGAGAAAAGAGAGACAGAGAAAGAACAAAAGACAAGGGCATCTGATATAGACTCGGTTAGAGGAGGTGTCAGGATGGTAGACCAGCCAATAAGGTGTTACTGCTCTGGTGACAAGAGCTGTAGGGGGCGGGCCATAAGTTTGAGCTTTTCAGTGGATAAGGGATAGGGAGACAAAGTTGTGCAATTATCTAACATGGTTTGTGTAGATTATTACCCTATTCTTTTTTTTTTTTTTTTTTTTTTTTTTTTTTTTGAGACAGAGCCTCAAGATGTCACCCTGGAGAAAGTGCTGTGGCATCACAGCTCACAGCAACCTCCAATTCCTGGACTCAAGCTAGTCTCTTGCCTCCACCTCCCAAGTAGCTGGGACTATAGGCACCCACCACAACACCCGGCAATTTTTTGGTTGCAGCCATCATTTTTCTTTGGCGGGCCCAGGCTGGATTTGAACCCGCCAGCTCAGGTGTACATGGCTGGCGCCTTAACCCGTTGAGCCACAGGCGCCGAGCCTATTACCCTATTCTGATGAGTAAAAACTAGGCCACAAAGGGCCAGTGGTGAGTGTCAATTGGCTCATGTAAATATTTGTGTCTGAATAGGCCCCATTCTAATTGTACCTTGGGAGTTTCCACTCATATAAATAGCCTGGGAAGAGTAGGCTGCAAATTTCAATTTAATTGGGGCTATCTGGCCTCTTCTGTGATAATATAATATGCCTAAACCTCATCAACTACCTTGTCTTGCATGTGTTAGTCTTAGAATCTGATCATATTCAAACTCTGCATTTCACAGAGAAGGAAACTGAGATGTTGTGAAGCTACTTCTGCCAGGTCACATGCAGCTGGTAGGATTAGAAATTAATTTGAGATAAGGAAAAGATATTTTTGGCATTTACAACTCTGAGATAAATATTGGCAGGGCAATATGGCAGTGAATATTATAATAGAGTAGTTTGTGGGAAACAATTTTACCCATGAAATGTTTTATTTGCCTACTTACCTTGTTACATGAAACAATACCCTCAATAATTTTTTTTACTTGTATGTACCAATGGAAGGTAGAGCCTAAACATTAATGATAAAAAATAAAGATGATAACAGAAGTTGTCACTATTTTTCATGAAGAGAGATCTCAGGATGCCAATACCCTGTAATGTGATCTCCAGCTCAGTTAATCCTTGGAGCCACTTTCAGCCACTGCTCTTGACTTGATCACAGTCCATGTGCCTTGTTCAACTTCACATGCCAGCAAAAAATACCAGGCACGTGTCTGGTTTTTCCTCTCATCTCTCCAGCTACCCTTTCCTTGTAGGCCTTTTAGGGTGAAAAATCTCAGCTGTACTTAAATTGACTGCTGACGTCTTTGGGTTTAGAGATGACCTCCAGAAAAATCACAATACTGGGCTGTGCCTATATAAATAAGGGAGCTGTGATTTAGTACCTAGGCCAATTCTAAATTTAGATTCTTACAAAATGAAAACATGAGCTAGCTACCAGCTGACCCTAATGCACATAAAATATTTATTCCTGAGGATGAAGGAGAATACAATAATTAGTATTGGCCACTACTGAGCTATCTGGCTGCAATAGTCTGTCTGCAGTGATTATCAAGGAGTAATTTTACATTATATTGATTTGTAGGTCATTTAAATAGGCTTTCATATTTTAAGGGAAGAACTCATTATAATTTTGTTTCAACTAGAAAAAGCAACTTTACCCTTTTTTTTTTTTAACTTTCTGTATCACACAAATAGTGAAATACTTTTGGCTGCAGCTAGTGTTTGCTTTAAAAATCTGAAAATGCTGCAGCATTGCCAGTCTATCCACCACAGTGCACCTGCCAGCCCTACTTTAAGGTTTCTAAATAGAGTGCAAGGTGGAAGCCTTTCTCCAGTTAAGCACACGAGAATTCTGAAGGGAAGGCAAAAAACATAGTTAGGAATCCACACACTGATATTTCTTCTGGCTAGAGCACTTGCACTTAATGACACCTGGTTTTCACGGACAAAAAAAGTCAACCAAACCATGTCTGCAGATATTGCTGTGAAAAGAGACTCCGTTAAGCAAATCTTCACCAAGAGAAGGCTAGCAAGTGTAGAGGAATGCTCTTCTAAACGAAAAGCTAGCTGGGGTATTCTGACCAGTCAAGGTTAGTAGAGCAGCTGTTGCAGTTATCTGCAGATATCCTGAAATAAACGATATTGACCTGTTTTTGCAAATACTAACTTTATTTTTTTTTCACTTTTATAGTATTTTATTACTAACTTTAAACCGTGAGTGCTTTCCAAAGTGCGGATTGAAGTGTAAATGTCGGCATGGCAAAGGGCTGCTCTTCATTGTCACCTGTTCGTGTCTAGAAAGTGCATTTGCTACCTCTTTTTCACCACTGTGTATTAAACATGACTGTAAACTCTGAGCCTTGGGGTTGTTTACCTTTCTGTTTCAGCAGAAGTTTCTAAGTGGGTACAGGAACAAGGAAAGATGCTATTTAGCAGGAAAGGTCTTGTTTATAGGCAACAGTGGAATTTTAAATCATGTAAATTAAGCCATCAAGTAGAAGAATGATTTAGGCAAGAAAATGAACAGAGCAACTTCCTTAAAGTGCTCTGACACAAAGTTATTCATATTCATAATAGAAAAATATGAAAGGTATGTGAGAAGGAGCGCACTACCACAGAGGAGCTACATGAGGGAAGCATTAAAAACAACAGTCCATCATTAGCATAAATTTCAGTAAGACACAAATATGGTTGATGATAAACTTAAAATGTTGGAAATGCAAGTTCAGAGATAAAATGACACCCCTTCCTAAAATCTTAAGTTATATTTGTAGCCAGTCTCTGGATTATGAGCAAAATAGGTTCTGTAGGTTTGCTCTTAAGTTGAATGCAAGTTGAAAGAGGTATATTTACCTATTACCTGTAACAGCCTCCGTACGTAAGTGTGAGTTGGACATCAGTTGGAGGTTTATAATGCAAGTACTGGCTGTACTATGTAATAGTTGGAGTTTGAAGACTATTATTTATAAATGATTATTAATATTAAAGACATACAAAGCATATTTTTAAGTAGGATAAAATACTATATTTTCTTTAAAAGATCGAGAAAGCAACTGGATCCCTGCTTTCCACACCTGTACAATATAATTAACAATAAAATTGAGGAATACACTGAAGTGGGTAAGAGTGGTTGACTATAAACAAGATAATGTAATAGTCCAACTGTTTATTGGGTGCTTACTATGTGCTGGGCACTGGTAGAGGCTGGGGAGCAGTGATGACCAATCTTCACCCTTGTGGTCTTTAACATCCAGGGAAAATGCAAATACTGGGCCAGGTCAGGTGGCTCACACCTGTAATTCCAATACTCTAGGAGGCGGAGGTGGAAGGATCCCTTGAGCTCAGTTCAAGCCCACCCTGAGCAAGAAGGAGACCCTATCTCTACTAAAAATAGAAAAACTAGCTGGGTTTTGGGGTGGGTGCTTGTAGTCCCAGCTACTAGGAAGGCTGAGGGAGGAGAAACGCTTGAGCCCAGGAGTTTGAGGTTGCTGTGAGCTATGACGCTGCAGCATTCTACCCATGGTGACAAAGTGAGATTCTGTCAAAGAAAGAAAGAAAAGAAAGAAAAGAAAGAGAGAGAGTGAAAGAAAGAGAAAGACAGACAGTGACTTCAGAGTCCTGTCATTTCTTAAATGAAGAGTGAACTATCTACCCATGCACTAGGCCATAGGTATTAGCAACATAATAGCTGGGGAAATGGTAAACATAAAAAAGTAAATTAATTCACCTGGATGAGTTTCACAGATCTTTAATGTGGATAGAGACTCTAGAGCAGCAGTTCTCAACCTGTGGGTCTCCACTACTTTGTAACAATGAAAATACATCCTACATTTCAGATATTTACATTATAATTCATAAAAGTAGCAACACTACAGTTATGAAGTAGCAAAAGCGCCCGTGGCTCAGTGGGTAGGGCACTGGCCCCATATACTGAGGGTGGCGGGTTCAAACCTGGCTCTAGCCAAACTGCAACAAGAAAATAGCCAGGCGTTGAGGCGGGCACCTGTAGTAGGTGGGCACCTACTCAGGAGGCTGAGGCAAGAGAATATCCTAAGCCCTGAAGTTGGAGGTTGCTGTGAGCTGTGACACCATGGCACTCTACCGAGGGCAATAAAGTGAGACTCTGTCTCTACAAAGAAAAGAAAAAATAATGATTTTATGGTTGGGGGTCACTACAACATGAGGAACTGTATTAGAAAGGTTGAGAACCACTGCTCTAGAGGAAGTTGGAACTAAGCTATAAAAGTATCTAAATATCTAATTTGGTGAAAAGGTATACATTTTTAGATCCTCTTCTTTGGCATAATTTAAATATTTGAAACCATGAAGAAATGCCTCATGCTTTGATTTAAAAAAAAAAAAAAAAGAACAAGTCTTAACAAACTTTCACTAGATTCAGTTTCAAATCTTCCCAGCACTATTAATGAGAATACAAGTAGGACTATTCTTGCTGGTGATAGTTTTATGATACACAATGAAATTTTAGAAATTTCCCCAAACCAGGTAATTAGACATATGCACAAAGATAAATAATAGTGTTGATTTCACCAAAATAAAAGCCACCTAAATATCAGTTAATAGGTGATTAACTAAATAATGGTATAGCTATACAATAAAATAGGTGTCATAAAGTAGTCACTTAAAATGTAGAACTATGTTTTGTGACACAGGACAATGACTATGATATATCATTAAATGAAAACAAATAGGTTAAAGTCAATATGAGTAGTAAGGTTATACCTTAATCTAAAAATGAATGTGTGTATAAAAAAGGTGGGAAGGATATACACCAAAATGTTTGTAATGGTTATATTCAGAAATAAGCATTATGATTCCAGTGTGTTCCTTTATCCATTTAATATACCACTTTTATAATCAATAAGACATTACAGTTATTGTTTCTGTATGTTGCTATTTCACATATACATATTATTATATGAAAATGTAGAGAGGAAACTCCCACAGTTCTTTTTATTTTCATTGACAGAAGCTCTCATTTCACTTGTCTAGCTAGTCAGTTAATTGTATTTATTATAGATCCATTATGGATGAATAGCCCACTAAATATATTGTGAAGTCTGGGTTTGAAAAGAGAATATGGTAGTATAAAATTTCATTGGTCATTTAAAAGAACTGAGTTTTCTTCCTGGCTTTGTCAGTTATTGTTTATAACTTGAGGCAAGTCATTTGATATCCCTCAATTTCAATGCACTGGAGATAACATTTGCTTCATTAAGGACATACTTAGTGGCAGACACTTCTCACACAGGCCCATTTAACGCTGTTGATTACCCACATCTTACAGGTGAGGAAACTGAGATTTAGCAATTTAAAGAAACCTGCCCAGTTGCAGGGTCAAATAAGGAATAGAGTCAGGTGTCCATCCAGATATGCCTCCTTGCACAGCCTTATCTTTTAACCCTATTCTCAGTTCCACAGAGCCTCCAGTCAGGTCTGATGAGGTTCAGTGTGGCCCCCCCAGGGAAAAGCAGTGAGTGGGTGAGTGAGACTCTGGTTTAAGAAAATCCAAGAGTTTGCACTTGCAACACAGGAAGGCCACATGTGTTATACACTCACACAGGAGTCTGGGCATGGTGGCTCATGTCTATAATCCCAGCACTCTGGGAGGCAAGGTGGGAGGATCCCTTGCGCTCAGGAAATCAAGACCAGCTTGAGCAAGAGGGAGACTCCATTTCTACGAAAAATAGAAAAAGTAAATGGGCATGGTGGAGGTGCCTGTAGTCCCTCAGCTACTTGGGAGGGCTGAGGCAGGAGGATCCCTTGAGCCGAGGAGTTTGAGGTTGCTGTGAGCTGTAATGACACCACAGCACTCTACCCAAGACAACAGTGTGAGACTCTGTCTCCAAAAAAAAGAAAGTGCTCACACTCAAAGGAGCTGAAAAATTACAGAAGGAAGAGAATACTGTTGACACACTTGGGGAGATTTTGGAAGAGGAAGCTTTTGAACTGGGCTTTGCAGGATGGAGATAAGGGAGAAAACAATCTAGTCCAGTAGAAAACAATCTTACTCCACAAGTTGCCAGGGTCAAGGCTTGTTTAGCACCCAATTTACTACTGGCCTCAAACTCCTATCCCACCAAGCTGCCTGGGAAATTTCATCGTATTAATAATGTCTCTTCCCATCCTCTCCCTTAGAGCTGGTGCAAAGGCTGTTGCTGAGTGCTGGTGCATTAGGAAGCATAGCTGACCTGCATCCCACAGCCTGCTGCCTATATTCCTGCGAGTGAGGCCATTTTATCCTCTGAAAAATACTCAGGCAAATCAGTTGGCTCCACACCAAACTTTAGCTATGGATGTGGGGATACAAGAGCCTTATTACCTCTCAGGGGTACAGCTCCAGCATGGACCTGGTTCCTGCTACCAGCTAGGACCAGTGTGAAAAATCTACCTCTGCCTGTGCTGTATCCTTTTTTTCTTTCTTTCTTTCTTTTTTTTTTTTTTGTGAGACAAAGTCTCACACTGTCACCCTATGTAGAGTGCTCTGGCCTCAGCCTAGCTCAAACTCTTGGGCTCAAGCAATTCTCCTGCCTCAGCATCCCCAGTAGCTGGGACTATGGGCACACCATATCTGGATAATTTTTCTATGTTTAGTAGAGACAGGGTCTCCCCCTTGTTCAGGCTGGTCTCGGACTCCTGAGCTCAAGGGATCCTTTCTCCTAGGCCTCCCAGAGTGCTGGGATTACAGGCGTGAGCCACCACGCCTGGCCACTTTCTCTCTTTTTGATCTTACTCTCTTACATTTTCCCTCTCATTTGTTCTTTCTCTCCTCTTCTTGCTTCTTCTTACCCTATTAATGTGACTTCCTGCTCCCAGATGTTTCCCTTTTCACTGGAAATTATCTTTCAACCACTTGCTGTTTAGTCCTCATAAACTGCTGTAAGTTGAGCAGGAAAGGCAGGGAGAACAAAAAAACAAAGTCAATTACTGTGAAACACAAGAAAGATTTAGCAGAGAGAAGATATTATGAAAAAAGAAAAGAATAAACTGGGGGAATGTATAAAATAATACAATTTAGCTTAAGTAGAGGGTATGGGAAGGTATTAAGTAGTAGAAATTAATCAAAAAAAGGAAGATCTAATCCATATTGTATAATATCCAATTCTAGGGTAAGAATGTTTGACTACATTAAGTGGAGACTCTCACTGGATTTTACTCTAAGAGAGAAGGGAAACCATTAGATTCTTTATGAATTTAAAAGGATGGCTCCAGCTCCCATGTTTGGTAATCTATTGGAAGGATATGGGTGGAAACACACTGACCAGGAGCATTTTGTAATAAGTAAGAATAATGGTGTCTTGGTGGATATTGACATATAGCCAAAATTTGGACCATATTTCTCTTTTTTTTACTTTTTTTGAGACAGGGTGTCATTTTATTGCTCAGGCTAGAGTACTGTGGTCATCTGAGCTCACTGCAACCTCCAACTCCTGGGCTCAAAGGATCTGCCTGCCTCAGCCTCCCAAGTAGCTGGGACTATAGGTGTCTGCCACCATGCCTGGCTAGTTTTTCTATTTTTAGTACAGATAGGGTCTTGTTCCTGCTCAGGTTAGTTTTGAACTCCTGAGCTCAAGCAATCTTCCTGCCTTGACCTCCTAGAGTGCTGGGATTACAGATATGAGCTACTGTGCCTAGCCAAGTTTGGTTTATATTTGAATGGTAGAAGCCATGGGGCTCCCTGGTGCTGGCCTGTGGTGTGTGAGAAATAGAGAGAAGTTAAGCATTATGCAAAGGTTTTTTGGGTTTGAAGCACCTAGTTGAGTGGAGTTGCCCTTTGCTGATAGAACAGAGAATTTAGTACCAAATCAAGACTTTAGTTTGGTGCATGTTAACTTGAATTGCCTACTGAGATATCCAAGTGGAGAAGTTGAACAGGCAGCTGCAAATAAAAGTTTTGAATTTACAGGAGAAGGCTGGCCTGGAGATATAAAGTTGAGGGAATCAGTATGTGGATAATACATATATCTGTATTCATGGCCCTAGGTGAGATCTCAAGAGTGAGTGCAGACCGATGTAAGGACTGAGGGTAGAATAATGAATACCCTAAACTTCAGGTTCATTTGCTTCATGGTAAATCTGCCCCCTTTGAGCAGACGATTGTCTATTTAATATTTTACAGCTAAGGGAACAATAATATGCATGACCATTCCTCATAGAAATGAAAATGTTGTGTGAAAATGTCATTGCTTCTTGCCTCTCCTTCTAATGAATTCCCTGTTTCAGATGCTTGGTGCCTTTCTTATTTTGAGAATGTGGAGAAAAAGCAGGTGTGGACAAACCCACAGACCTCTGTGCCATGGCTAAGCTAATTCTCAAAGTGAGAAGTGAGAGCACATCTCACTTCTGCTCCTGGAATGATCTGAGGTTGGGAGCAGGCAGAGACTTTTTAAATAATCAAACAGCTTTTCTGTAGCCAAGAACAGAGGTGTAACTGTAATGCTTTTATTTCATAGCCGGACACATATAGTAAGGAGAACAAAATAAGTCAGGACCAGCAATTTCTCAAATAAAAAGGAATGATCATTGATAAAAGGCAATTTTGCAAATAAATCAAATTTTCAAATGCTGTTTTTCTTTTTGAAGGCTAATGGTCATATTGCAAGAAGCTTAGAGCTCCTTAAAATGGCCGAACAGAACTAGCACATGACAAGTGATTTTTTTCTTTTCATGCTGATTTTTAAAAAAGCTATGAGTTGGATTTACCTCAGCAGTGGCTGGTATGAAGTGCCGTGGGGAGATGGTGACCTAGGTATGATACTGACCCTTGCGAAACTGTATAGATCTGAAAATATGAATGTTTTCTCTCTTGCAATGTGGTGTTTACAAAACAGGACAGACTCTCTCCCTGCGAATTAAATACCAGATGTCTGGAACTAGTGTTGCATCTAAATATAGTCAGAGCCACCTCCTGTGCAGCTACAGAGAGACCATAGCAGCAGGCATTTGACTAGCCTGGTGCAAAGTACAGATATTCTGTAAAGCCATTTCACACCGAATAATTTATCTAAAAAAGCTAAGCTGAACATTTTTTTTTAGTAAGGGTTGCATTGCTTTATCTTAGACAATTTATGACTAACTCATTTATAAAATTACTAAGTAGCTGTACATAAAGGTATTCACATTTTGTTTGGTCTTGAGAAAGCTCATAAATCTTTCTAATATAAAGACCAGATGTGTATAGAAAGGTAATGTATTTAATATTGACCACATTTAAAGGGAAATTGGTAGTTGCTAATTTTCAGATTTTAAAACATGGAGAGGTAAATACTTAGTTCAAAACAGAAATTGGAACGTGATATACACTGTAGTATCCTTTCATTCTGACATGGTATCAGATTAATTAGAGATATTCTTCTAAGGAATTATAAGGAAGCAAATGAAGTGGGGTTGCTTGGGAGTTACAAAAGCAGAATTTGAAACAAAGAAAAAGATTTTCTTCATTGAGTGGCATGTATGTCCTATAAACTACTCTTTTAATATATCGATAGAGCTTCATTTCTTAAGAAAGTAAAAATACAGGCTCGGCTAAGGCGCCAGCCACGTACATCTGAGCTGGCGGGTTCAAATCCAGCCTGGGCCTGCCAAACAACAATGACGTCTGCAACCAAAAAATGGCTGGGCATTGTGGTGGGCGTCTGTAGTCACAGCTACTTGGGAGGCAGAGGCAGAAGACTCGCTTGAGCCCAGGAATTGGAGGTTGCTGTGAGTTGTGATGCTACAGCACTCTATCCAGGGTGACAGCTTGAGGCTCTGTCTCAAAAAAAAAAAGAAAAAAGAAAGGAAAAATATAACAGCAATTGTTGATTATTGGCTTAAATACATTTGTAAACCACTCAATTGCTTTATATCATTTACTTAAGTTGGCATCACTGAAAAATATTTTAGTCAATTGATGTTTTTATTCAGGCTTGGATTTGTCTACTTTGGGGGAAAAAGATTGTTCCTTAAAATTCCTATTAAAATCTCCCTTATTTTGATACAGAGGCTCTTGTTTTGCCAGTTATACTAGGTAGCATTTACTGTGCATTTATCTAGCAGGCACTTAGCATGCTCATTTCTAATCTTCCCTCAGTCCTGGTTCATATATAGTGCTTCCCAGAGAGGTTAGAGGACTTTAGGAAGGTACTGTCCTGAGCTGGGACGCAAATCCAGGCCTCCCTGGCCCTCCCTGGTCTTTCCTCTCTGTGAGCTTCTGGCCCTAGACGCCATCTTCTTCCTTCCTTACTACCTTCTCCTCCTGCTCCCCAGCCCTTTTCTCTCCCTCTCTCTCTTTCTCTCTTTTTTGCAGTTTTTGGCCAGGGGGCCAGGTTTGAACTTGCCACCTCCGGTATGTGGGGACGGTGCCCTATCCCTTTGAGCCACAGGTGCTGCCCTCTCTCTTTTTTTTAGACAGAGTCTAACTCAGAGCAACCTCAAATTATTGGGCACAAGAGATCCTCCTGATTCAGGCTCCTGAGTAGCTGGGACTTCAGACACCTGCCACCATGTCTGGCTAGTTTTTCTACTTTCAGTAGAGTTGGGGTTTTGCTCTTGCTCAGGCTGGTCTCAAACTCCTAAGCTCAAGCAATCCACCAGCCTCTCCTTCCCAGAGTGCTAAGGTTATAAGCGTGAGCCCCCAGCCCCTTTCTTGACGGAAAGGTGAGAGACCACTAGGTCCTGTGCTGGCCTAGAGCTTAGTTCATGCCATGAAATGACAGGACAGTGTACTCAGAAGCTTTTGTCTTTGACTGCAGGACCAAGGGTCCCTCCTACACATTCAAAAGCCAGGTCTGCAGATCACTGTGATCACTCCTTTTTCATTACAACGGAGGTCATCTTAATAGAAATAATAGCAACACACATACATAAAATCCCCCTTTACTTTTTTCCCTCCTTGCCTTGGAGGACTTAAGTTTTGATGGTAAAGAAAATGGACAGAAAGTTAAGGGAACGAATGAGGAAGGAAACTGGGGAGTGGGATATGAAGTAGTAAATTCAGACACTTATATTTATTTATTTTGGTCTTTATATGGCCTGTTTTCTAAATGATTTTTTTCTCTCTTTCTTTCCCCCACTACCTACCCCACAACACCAGCAAATAATGCTGAAATTGCTCAGGAGACTAATACAGTCATTTTGATGAACAAACACAATAGTATCTGAGGGAGATGAGCCAGCTGGTAGGAATACTAAGTGCCCTTCACCTGCAAATGTTCTTAGCTTTGCTGCCCCTCAAAGGTCATTGTAATGTGTTAGAAAGGAATGAGTTCAAAATGAATCCCAAAGGCCATTTCTCTAGGCAGTGCTGATCCCAACATCTGGTGAATTGTCATGTTAACTAGTGACAATGGAAAAACAGGAAGTGTTAATGAGTTGACATCCCTATAACTTAGCATATGTCTTTTAGAGATAAATTCAGGATAAAGAAATTTATTATTATATAGGAGGAAAACACTGATCATTATAAATATTGTATATATTTTTTTGAGACAGAGTCTCACTCTGTCACCCTGGTGTCATAGCTCACAGCAACTTCAAACTCTTGAGTTCAAACTATCCTCTTGCCTCTCCTTCCTAGTAGCTGGGACTATAGGTGCCCACCACAACACCCAGCTAGTTTTGCTATTTTTAGTAAAGGCTGAGGTCTCGCTCTTACTCAGGCTGATCTGTACTCCTGAGCTCAAGCAATCTACCGGTCTTGGCCTCCCAGAGTGCTGGCATTATAGGTGTGAGTCATGGCACCCAGCCTGTAAATGATTATTTAAATGTACATATATAGTTAAGCATTGATTACTTAAAAGTCTATTAATGCACTACCACTTTGCTAATGAAACTGAACATAGGTATATTTACATATAAAGTTAGTATTATAATTTTCACATTATCTTATTTAAAGATTCATAATGAAAATTGATGTAAGCTCTGAAGTTCTCCAAAGTTTCACTCTTTGCTCAAGCTGTTTAATAATAAAACAAACAGATGCATATAATGTTTAAAGCATCAGATTTCATCTTAGAATCTGGAATGTGAAACATGATCTTTCCCCAAAAGAATGTTATCTATGATGATAACTTTTGCAATTTTACTTAATTAGAACATAATGCTCTAATTTCTTAAAAATTATGTTTGCCATCAAATTTTGTCCTACCAGCAAATATTTTTTGATGTGTATTATTGCAATAATAAAACTGTTGCACACTATAAGGAAATAATATATACAAGCTACAGGATTTTCAATTGAGAACTTCTAGATAAGCAAGAAATCATGTTAAATGGAGATGTTCTCTATCTCTTCCTTTCAGATTTGTAGTGTTTTTAATTTTAAACCTCAATTATCATTGTTCTGCAACTCAAGATAAACACTCCACAAAAATTGGGTGGAGTTTTTTTCAGGGATTTGCCTTCTTTTCTTTTTATATATACTCAATAAGATTTCACTTTCAATGCCCTTTTCTTCTGAAATCACAGTACAGAAGAAATGAGGTAAAAGGATGAAATGAAATAAAACTGCTATTTAGACGAGAAAGTTTAATTTTAGAGAGATATTAGAAGAAAAATATAGCAATGAAAAAAATGACAACAGATGTATACAAATATTACCATTTGCTACAATGTTTTACATACTATAGTGTGTGTGTGTGTGTGTGTGTGTGTGTGTGTTTTGAGAGGCAGGATTACACAGAATTAAAAGTATTGTCTCTGGAGCTGGGCAGTTGGTAGCCCTGCCTAGACTGGGTTGTTGGAACTTCTCATTAATCTTACTTACAAGTACTATTAAGTGATGCCCTAAGGCAGTGGTTCTCAACCTGTGGGTCAAGACCCCTTTGGGGGTTGAATGACCCTTTCACAGGGGTTGCCTAAATGCATCCTGCATATCATATATTTACATTATGATTCATAACAGTAGCAAAATTACAGTTATGAAATAGCAATGAAAATAATTTTATGGTTGGGGGGTCACCACAACATGAGGAACTGTATTAAAGGGTTGTGGTATTAGAAGGTTGAGAACCACTGCTCTAAGGGATCTCATATGTGCCAACATACTTCTGTTTAGCTCCACCATAGGTAGGGGTCAAGTTTCCCCTCGGTATCCTGGACCTGTCACTCTAGTCAACATTGCAGCTTCCTTTTTAGCCTGCTGACCAAGGGGGCAGGAACCCAGAGTGCTGAGTGGTGGTCTCAACTTGCAGCTCTGTGGAATCATTGTTGTGCCTTCTTATGGAAATGTTTCTGCCTCTGGAACTCAGATCTCTAGGCCAGCAGAGCAGAAAGTCAGGAATCAAAAGTTTTGCTAGTGGGTTAATGGTGAGGGAGAGTCATCCGGAAGGCACTGTGAATCTGGGGTGTGTCAGTTCCAGAACACGAATTATGGATGTCTGGATTTGGAAAGGTGCATACTTAGCTCCTCTAGGTAAGAATCAAATTTCCTAGTATGTAGTATAAGTAAATATCTGGGTTCCCATGTCAAACACTGAGCATGAATAATTCATATTAAATAGGAATTGATTGCATCTTTTAGCACTGAGATTTTTGTTTTCTTTCATTTTGTCAGGTTCCTGGGCAGATCGATCACCACTGCATGAAGCAGCAAGTCAAGGACGCCTTCTTGCTCTAAGAACACTATTGTCTCAGGTAATATATTACTTATAGCTTAGAATATGCCCCCTTCCCATGGGCAGAACATAAAACACTGTCAAAGCAAGTCAATTCAAAAATAAAATCACTTAGGTAGTCTTATTGCCCTTTTATTTTAGCTCATGTCAGGCAAGTCAGTAGTTTCTGATTTATCTTTGAAACTTCTTTATACATGTTGTGATATAATCATATGTCTTAGTATTTTGAATTCTCATATAGTGGATTTGTTCACTGGTAGATCTTTAAGCATACATTAGATTTATGTCATATTTAGTAAGCAACCTAAATATGCATAACTCTGTAACAATAAGATAGATCAGTAATAAAATACCCAAAAAGGGGTAATCAGGCAGATGCCAACACAATGTTTTTTACATTATGGTTATCTCTAATATGTTATGGCGAATTACCTATGAAAATGATAGGACAATTATTTCTATACCTGCCTGCTCATCAGATTCACCTGAGGAAAAATGAAAAGCACAGATTCCTTATAAAACAGAGAGTACTCTGGTTTGGGCTTGTTTGTCTGGTTAGGTCATGGTGAGGTTCAAATGTACACTCAGACTTGGGAGTCATTGTTCTTGTGTCCCCATTATCAAGGAGAAAGGGATTTTCTCAAAGGAAAGGTTGTGTTGCCCTGTTTAAACAGCACAGCCTGGGACTCAAGGCCTGGATCCTGAGGCTGGCACTCGAGCTGAACCATCTGAGCCTCCATTTTCCCATCTGTAAAATGAAGATCTGAGATGAGAGGCTTCCTTATGGCCTTCCTGTTTTTTGATAATTGACTATTTTGTGTTGCTCATCACTTGCTTGGGGGAGGTGATGGAGAAGGGCAATCCTCAGAAAGGGTCATACAGTCCTTTAAGAGAAGAGTGGTCTTGGGATCTAAGCTGCAAGCCTGATGTGAAAGGAAGCTCAGACTTCTCTGATACTTCTGCTTCCTGGTCACTCTAGCATGTGGCAGGAGGGATTGGTTCCTCATGTGACTGGCAACATCACATCTTTGAAAGGACAATGAGAGGATCTTAAAAATTGTCATTTGCTAGTCACAAAGATTTGGGCTGATTATCTGTCTTCTTGCCTTCATTTAAAGATTCTTCATGTCCTTTCTGTATTACTGGTTATGAGTGATCCATAATATGAGGATTTGGCCTTGAAATTCTTCCTATTGTGAGCTTAGTATGATTGTCACTAGATATTGAATTACCAGAGATATCAAGAAGGCAAAGATTCTCATGTCCTATTATTTAATTTTTTAGTCTGATATTGTGAGTTTATTTGGAATAAAAATGGTTTGCATCATGGTGGTGCGACAATGGGGCTAAGGAGTTTTGACAAGTGATAGACTCATAGCATTTGGACCAGCCAAACCTGAAATTTGATTGCTTGAGGTTCTTTGATCTTTAAAAATATATCACTCTTTGATTACATCGATAGAGATGATTTTATGTAAAAATCATCTTTTTGTCCAAATTTTAAGATTACTCCTGTCATATTTAGAGTTATAATGTAAATGCAGTAACCATAGACCATGTCACCCCACTGCACGAAGCCTGCCTTGGAGGCCATGTGGCATGTGCCAGAACTCTTCTGGAAGCAGGAGCTAATGTAAGTATCTTTTAAAGACATTAACAATTTCACATCTACTGACTGAGAGAATCAAACAAAGTTCATTTTGCTCTTCTTTTCCTTCTTTCTCGGTAGCTTATAAAAATAAAGCTCTCGAATTGCCTCACCCTTCTCATGGTACTCTAAAAAGGATTTCCAATCATTGCAGAATAGCATGCATAATGATACAGAATATTCTGTATATTATTTCCTCCTTTCATGGCTCTAAATAGCAATAGATGAACATCTTTTTGCCTATAATGTTTGCCCATATTTTGGATGATTTTCCTTTAATCAAAATCTCAGAATTACCCATTTTAGCAGTTTAAGCTAGCAGTGTGATGTGGCTTCATCACAACTTTCATTACCATTATGTAGAACTAATTTTTAATCACCTGAGTATGCATTTTTTTCATGATTTCCACTAGTTGTAGGCCCATTTCTATAACCTACCACATCATATTTCTATTTCTTTTCAATGTATTCCATTTCTCATCAATGTATATATGAGCTAATCAGATTTTGTCATATTTACAACATGTTATTTCTGTTAGCAAAGTGTATGACTTCTGAAAATATGTGACTACATCAGTTAATCATATATCATTTAGCAATCTTAGAATTTTGGTGGTTTAGGTAAATGCCCTCACGATAGATGGTGTGACTCCATTATTCAACGCATGTTCACAAGGGAGTGCAAGCTGTACAGAACTTCTCTTGGAATATGGTGCCAAAGCCCAGCTGGAGTCATGTCTTCCATCACCCACACATGAGGCTGCCAGTAAAGGTAACTTAGCTATAGAATTAAGTAATAAGAGGGAGAAAGTTTATCTTTCAATGAATAACCCTGCAGGGAGAAGCATGAGGTGGGGGGCACATGGACACTTATCTCTACCTTGTGTTGGCAGGTCACCATGAATGTCTTGACATCCTGATTTCTTGGGGCATAGATGTTGACCAAGACATTCCTCATTTGGGAACTGCTCTCTACGTGGCTTGTGTGTCACAGGAATTCTATTGCGTCTGGAAGCTTCTTTATGCTGGTATTTTCTTTAAAACATCTTCTGTTCTTCCCATACACACAAATGATTTGTTCTTTCTGTAAATAATCTTTAAAAATTAGATTTGATTGCTAAAAATGTTCTTATTAGCGCAAACATTTTTACCTATACAATATAACCAATTAAAAAAACAATTTCCTGGCTGGGCACTGTGGCTAATGCCTGTAACCCTAACACTCTGGGAGGCAGGAGGATTGCTTGAGGTCAGAGTTCATGAGACCAGCCTGAGCAAGAGCGAGACCCCCATCTCTAAAAATAGCTGAGTGTTGTGGTAGGTGCCTATAGCCTTAGGCATTTGAGAGGCTGTGGCAAGAGGATCACATGAACCCAAGAGTTTGAGATTGCTGTGAGCTATGACGCCATAGCACTCTACTGAGTGCAAAAACATGAAACTCTATCTCAAAAAAAAAAAAAAGAAAAAGAAAAAAGAAAAAGAAAAGAAAAGATGGCCTGGTGCAGTGGCTCACACCTGTAATCCTGGCACTCTGGGAGGCTGAGGCAGAACGATCTCTTGAACTCAGGAGTTCAGGACCAGCCTGAATAAAAGTGAGACCCTGTCTCTAATAAAAATAGAAAAACTAGCTGGGCATTGTGGTGGGTGCCTATACTCCTAGCTCAGGAGGCTAAGGCAGGAGGATCACTTGATCCCAAGAATTTGAGGTTATTGTGAGCTATGACACATGACACTCTACCAGGGGGGGTGACAGAGTGAGACTGTCTCAAAAAAAAAAAAAAAAGAGGAGAAGAAATTTGGAAAGAGTATTATTTCTTAAAGATATCATTAGTTTTACAGATAATTCAGAAAACAGAGTTGAGAAGAATTTATCCATTTTTATGGGTGAACATCTACATTTCTTATAACCCATTTTGTACTAGAAAGAGGGATTATTACTTTTTGCAATATGAAACAGTATTTATTCATTGCACATGCATAAAAAGACCATGTGCCAGGCCTAGCACTAAAACAATTACACAAAAAATAATTTAACGTGTAGGATTGTGGTTTTAAAATCTACGCATTTTTTAAAAATTTACTTTGCATGCAGATATCATCAATGTGCCTCACTAGTTAAGAGGTTCAGTACCTTTATATATTGACTTAAACCACATGAAAAGTGGCAAAACATCTATATGCATTTTACCTAAGAAGCTCACATATCTAGATTTACAAGATTTGCAAGAAACTGAAGATTTGCTTTAAAATAAATGAAAAGAATAAGAGAAAAAAGCTCTCATATAATTCTAAGAGTTATCAATGATGATGAAAATCGATAGCACTGACCTGTACACTGTTTATAATATTAGTTAATACGATTATTTTTGAATTCATTTTAAAATTCAATTTAATTACATTTCAAGCATACAAAAAGTATTAGAGAACAATATAACAAGTGTATGGACCCCTATTCAGATATACTCAGTTATAAGGTATATGAAGTGTGTATATGGTCCAAAATATGTATATACATTTTAAAAAAGGAAAAAAAAACTGTTAAAATTGTACTCCTGAAGTCACATTTGACATCTGCAATTATAGGAGGTACACAAACATGACCTGTATTCGTCTTTTGATAATAGTTTTTCCTGTGTTAAAATGTGTATGCATTTTTTGGCACCCTCTGTATATATAAATAAATAAATCATTACAGGTTAGAGTTGAAGTCCCCTTTGTACCTTCCTCAATTGCCTTCCCTTTCTTCCCCCCACTGAGATAAATGATTCATCCAATAATTTTTGTTTATATTTATCATGACTTCCTAACTATCTGTAGGTGCTGATGTACAGAAAGGCAAATACTGGGATACTCCACTACATGCGGCTGCTCAACAATCCAGCACCGAAATATTAAACTTACTGTTGGAATTCGGAGCAGACATCAATGCCAAAAACACAGAGTTTATGCGACCTATAGACATGGCCACCTCCAGTAGTGGGGTGGAAAGAATACTGCTTCAACATGAAGGTGAGAAGAGTATGTGCGGACACTTACAAGCTCATATATGTACTAGCCTAAAATAGATGATACTGCCAGGTGCGGTGGCTCATGCCTCTAATCCCAGTTCTCTGGGAGGCCAAGTGGGCCTGATCCCTTGAACTCAGAAGTTCAAGAACAGCCTGAGCAAGCGGGTGACCTGTCTTTACTAAAAAAATAGAAAAACTAGCTGGGCATTGTGATGGGTGTCTCTAGTCTTAGCTATTTGGGAAGCTGAGGCATGTGGGTTGCTTGAGCCCAAGAGTTTGAGGTTGATGTGAGCTATGATGTCACAGCACTCTACCCAGGGCAACAGAGTGAGAAAAATAGTAAAGAAAAGTAAATGAAAATAAAATAGATGACATGGAAAGGCTTTATGTTGGCATATAGTCATGGTGGCATAAAATTCAGAATTTATTTTATCCAAGTAGGTAATTTTTCAACTTAGGTTCTATCTATAAAGAAGATATCATGATGTTTTTAATTTTCCTTTCTCATCTAAGCTATTTCCTTGGTTAAGTAATTCACTTTTTGTTTTGACAATGCCTATTATGTAGTTCTGATGTAATATTTGCTAATTTACATTTGGAAACATGCCCCATTTTAGAAGGGCATGCAGCTCCCAGAACTTGCTGAAGAAATATAATCAGGAAGTATTTTCATCCTTAAGGTTTTTGTTCTAAAATAGAATTTCTTATGCATTGTCTAGGGACTATAACAAAGTATCTAACCTTAAATAATAAACCTAATATGATGAAAGATAACTAATTTAAAAATTTCTTCTTTTAGTGCACAATACTTCTGAGGGCTTTTTATTTGTATCTCCTTTAAAAAGTACAATTTGTCTCTGAGCCTTAAATGCAAGAATAATTTTGTAAGTCTGACAATCACGTTTAAAAGAACATATATGAACTACATCTCAATTGTAATAAGATCTCATAGATAAAAGCTATATAAATGCTCATATACATTTCTTTAGTATAGTGGTCTCATACTATCTCAGTTTACTACAAAAGTGTCAGCAGCCTTTATGGCTTTATTTTATGTATCTTACAGCACATTAAAAATTTATTTCTCTTTTAACTAATGGATACTGTCATATCTTCTTGTAGCTACCCCGAGCTCTCTCTGTCAACTTTGCCGACTTTGTATCCGAAACTACATAGGAAGACCAAGATTGCATCTTATCCCACAGCTCCAGCTGCCAACATTACTGCAGAATTTCTTACAGTATCGATAAAGTTGTAAAATCATCCTAAATGCCTAGAAAATAAAAAAAGTCTATTTCATTTGCTTAATGAAAAGTTCATATTAAAATATGCTAAAAATGAAGTAAAAGGGATATGAGATCACCCAGAGAAGCAGTGAAATATCAGTTTTCATTATAAGTGTATTAGGATTATTGTTGTATGCATTGTCGTCTTTGGATTATAGTATATTTATAATATGTATTTTTAATAATTCCAATATATCCTCTTGTTAACTTAGAAAAAAATAAAGTCTCCATTTTATGATTTTTTTTCTGATTAAAAAAGTAGAACTCTTACCAGTTATTTATATTATATGGCAAAAGGCCTGTATTCTTCAAATATTAGGTTCACTTTTTAATTTGGGGTAGTATAATTGATTGTTTTTGATAAACAAGATACTAGTATGGTTTAGAAAAGAACAGCTAATATGGTTTTTGAAATCAAAATAACTTTCATTCAGGAAATCCACTATGTTGAATGTGTGCTGCATTGTAATAACCAAGTCATAAAGTGGGCCTTTCCCTGAAAAGAACTCATTTAAGTCACTTCTCCATAGTAAATGGACCTGTCATAGAAACTGCGTAAGACTAGAGGTCAATACTGTCCTCTCACCTTGCGATATTTAGAACACTATACACCTGCTAGGTGTATTTTAAGACCCCCTTGTTCTCAAGAGTAGCTTCTGAAGGTCTCTTGTCTGTGCCTTCATATATATTCCTCCAGCCTTCTTCCATGTCAGAAATTGCCAATACCTAGTGATATCTATACTGAAGAAAACAAACTTCATATGTGATTGACATTGAGGCATAGGATTATGAGTCCAAGGCTGCAAAAATGAAAGATAAAACTCCTTATAAAGTTTTTAAAGGTATGCCACTTGGCACATTTAGAGACCTTAAAAAAATGTACCCTACATATACACCTTAATAGTGGTGTTTTTAATTCTTTTTACGCAAAACAAGGGTTCAGAATAGACTGTATTTGCAAGTACTAACAAAGAGATCATTGTATAAAAGATATGACTAATCTAGTCTTTTGCAAGAGCTTAATACTGTGTTTATTTTCTTCAGCTTTAACTATACTTGAGTGGAACAGAAAATGTAATAAAATTGTCTTTTATGTAATTCAGAGAGATTTGGGTATATTCTGAATTTACAAATGAAATAATCAACATACAATTTTCTGTAAAGTTAAAATATTGATGAGTTTCATGGATTTATTAAATTTTGATAAAATAAATAGTTTGACTATGATTTTTGACAGCCACGAGCCTATTTTCCTCTCAGTTCTTGGCTAACTTCCAGAGTTTAAAGAAAAATAAACCATTTTTTTGTATATAACCCCAAAGTCATTAAGTTTGCATTTTGGAAAAACAAAATCGGGTGTGATGAAAAACATCTGTTCATATTTTTACAAATAGACAAAAAGCTGTGGCATATCTGTTAAACAACATATTCTATGTGCCCTAGAGCTTTTTGAATGTCTGTCCTACAGAATATCTCAGCCTAACATTTGTAATGAATATTGTGCTTTGTAATGGATTTTTATTATAGAATAACTTCATTGAATATAATTAGATATTAAAACTACCTTTTGGTAAAAACAGGTTTCTATTAGTAATTTCCCTGAGTTAAGAGGTAAACGCTTGGATTGAAAGAGTAATGTAACACATCTTTCTTCATTGCTTGTGCCAACAAGAAAAGTATCAATGTTAAAATGGACTCCTTAAAATTTCAGTATATTTGTACCCTGTATCTTGAGTATTGTCTTATCAAAGAAGTATAATTTAAATGTATCATATTTGTTATAATATTAAAGTGTGATTATTACACATTGGAAGAAAACACTTTGTTCTTTTCTAGTTAGCATTTTCTTTTATAGTGCAAGGTGATGGAGAATATGATTCAACTGGACTAATGTTTTCACCACCCATTTCCCAATCACTGAATTATGGGCACTAAGAGTAGAGTAGTGCAGAATAAGAACAGATACCTTAAAGGTCTTCTAATTCAAAGTATACATATTAAAGAACAAGGACAAAGTCTCACAGAGGTGCAGAACAAAAAATTTATTATTTGACATAAAAAATACAGTGAAATAATTACTGTAGATAGGCACTGCTAAAATATATACTTTTGGGCGGGTAAGTATTTATCTTCCATTATTTTTATAATCACAGCATATATTTGTTGTTTCAGAGAAAGTAAATAGAAACACGGTATAAAAAGAAAGCATTCTTCAGAATGGATGGTTTAAATGTATCTATTGATGTTTTCATTGTTCCTTAAAGGCATTAAACTGAATTGACTATGGTTACCCATTTGTAAAATAGGTTTATATAAAATTTACCCTCTTTTTTGAATTCTTCTCATCTTTTTACTCTTAATTTCTCTATTATTCTTTTTTTTTTTTTTTCTTTTTTAAGACAGAGCCTCAAGCTGTTGCCCTGGATAGAGTGCCAGGGCATCACAGCTCACAGCACCCTCCCAACTCCTGGGCTCAAGCGAGTCTCCTGCCTCTCCCTCCAAAGTAGCTGGGACTATAGGCGCCCGCCACAATGCCCCGCTAGATATTTTTTGGTTGCAGCTGTCATTGTTGTTTGGCAGGCCCAGGCTGAATTCGAACCCGCCAGCTCAGGTGTACGTGGCTGGCTCCTTAGCTGCTTGAGCCACAGGCGCTGAGCCTTCTCTATTATTATCATCATTTATAATTCAGCTTGTGAGGTTTTCCTTCTCTCTCAAAAACTTAAAACATTCTTAGACATTCAAGATAAATGGG
>CAUYON010104855.1:0-15841 GCA_963573935.1 Arctocebus calabarensis | reverse complement strand
CCCTAGTAGCTGGGACTACAGGCGCCCGCCACAGCGCCCGGCTATTTTCTTGTTTTGCAGTTCGGCCGAGGCCGGGCTTGAACCCGCCACCTTCGGTATATGGGGCCGGCGCCCTGCTCGCTGAGCCACAGGAGCCGCCCTGCCACAAAGACTTCTTCTTTCTTCTTATGTTGTTCTCACCTTCCATTGGCCATTTCCTCTGCCCTCCCTGCTCGCCCCTTTTTCCCTCTCCCCCAGAGCTTCCTTGAAGCCAGTCAAGTCCCAGAGACAGCCCAACCTGTCTGTGTTCTGTGCTCTTCCTGACCACAGGACTCTGGTGCAGGAGGTCGCCTGCAGCCGGCAGGTGAATGTGTTTAGAGAGACCCACTTTTACTTTTTGTAGATCAGTAGGGTGCTCGACGTGCAGTTGACAGAGGAGGAGGAACAGCTTTTTAAAATGACTAATTCTTGTAAGAGCCATAATGTAAACATTCTTCCCAGTGTTTAAATAGAAACCCTGCTTTCGCAAGCTATCCCTTGAAAAGAGGTGCATGTTCTTCCTACTCCTCCACAATTTGGCTTAGAAAAATCTTGTATCTATCAATACAAGTGAAATCCCTTTTTGTTCATCCTCCCAGGCGATTTTTTTCGATCTTCCGTTACACATAATAATTAGATAAACTGCAACAATCATAATAAGACCGAGTCCCTGTTCTCAACTGCTCATGGTCTGTTTTATAAATCTGGTTCCAATTAAATTTAATTACCAGAGACTCTTAATGTCACCCTTTATTCTGCATAGAGAAAATTCTAAGTTTTCTCCTGTTTATTTTGTAATTCAGGGAGGACTGATAATAAGTAAAGCAAGTCATTCTCCGTTCCTTATTCTGCTATTAAGTCGCAATTAACTTCCAATTTTCTTTCTTTCTGTCTTTAACGTCTCAGCTCATCCCGATTCTGGGTAAAACGGCAGCTTTATCATACGCTTTGAATTGTTTTCTCCATTTTGCCCCACTCTCATTGCATTTTGATTGAAAATCCAAAAAGGACATAAAATAGGGGAACATCTGCCTCAGGGAAGAGGTCACCCAAGGGCCACGCTCCAGAGGAATTTCTGCCACATGCAGCAGAGGGGACCAGCCTAGAGGAGCCGATCCCGGACTCCTCACTGGAGGCTTCCCGTCCAGGGTGCACTGGGGGAGGGAAGGTGGATACATCACCTGGGTTAGAAGGCAGATCCTGGAATCCCTTTCCCCACTGACTGCCAGCAGCTGAGAGCAGCTGAGTCCCAAATGGCCCCACCAGTCTGACAAGGAGCTACAGCCCTGGGACGGGGCCAGAGAGTAGCCCATGTAGCTGGGAGGGGGGCTGGGACCCACCATAGCCAGTGTCCTGTGGGCTGGACTGCAGGGCTCTGTGTGAGCAGGGCGGCCTGCCTCTGTGCCCCGCCCACTGTAGAATTGCATGCATTGGATATTTGTGGGCTTAGCATGAGGTCACCCGATTTACAACATGAATTTCTTTCAGCTGGCCTGCTGCGCTCTGCGCTGTTTTTCCTCAAGACCTGTTGCATTAATGTCATCATGGGACATCCCTTTATGGCTGGGCTGGGCTAGAGCTCATCTTTCCTGGATCTCAGGTCTTCTGACTGGTCAGTTGTCTATACCTTTTCTTTTTTGGCCGGGGTTGGGTTTGAACCTGCCATCTCTGGCATATGGGGCTGACGCCCTATTCCTTTGAGCCACAGGCGCCACCCCAGTTGTCTAAACTTTTAAAGGCTCTGCTGCAGCAAGAGAAAAAGGGTTTTCTACCATCCAGTATCACCGATGGGAATCTTATATTTCTTGTTTCCAAGCGGCCTGTTTTTCCTTCTGAAGAGCAATGCTTTTCAGCCTGTGTGCTGTAGCACTCTGGTGTGCCTCGAAAAATGTTAAGGATGGTTAATTAAATTATTTTCAAAAGACGTTCAAAGCACAGGAAATACAGTCCTTTTTTTACTCTTTTTTTTTTTTTGGATCAACATTATTTAAGTGAGCCTCGGAAGTTTAACTACAGGTTCAAGTGTGCTGTGAGATAAAAAGGTTGAAAAACACTGCTTTAGAGTCTAGGACCGTGGGCTTCATTTCTGGTGTTCTGAAATGTCACCATGATGTGTCTGGGTGGGGGTCAGTTCTCAGTCATCCCCACCCCAGCACTTTGCGGGGACTTTTAATTTAAAGATTGATGTTTCCCTTTAGCTGGGGGGAGATTTTCTTTCATGCTTGAATAGGTTTCTCCTTGTCCTAATAGATCTTTCTGAAATGTATATTTTAATTATTTGACCTTCGGGGCTTGAGGCGTACATATATGAAAGAATCTCTCACTTTCATCTTCGGACTCTTCTATTGAAAATTTAAAACACATCTTGGTGATTCCGACTTTAACAGGCTCAAGCTCGCTCTTGTTCACTGGTTGTTACTTTTTGTCAAACCCATCAGGACTTTGAAGAAGGAAAGAGAAGAGGCCCTGAAGTGGTCGGTCAGCACAGAGGGCGGCTGACGGCTGTGTGGCCAGCTGCTGCGGAGACTGGTCTGGATTTGCTGGCATGGGGTGAAGGACATTTTCAGCTGTGAATCTTCTTTAGGGAGGAACTAATGTCAAGATTCTAATCCAGAATATTGGATCCCACATAGAATAAAAGATATTGGAGATGTGGTAGCATCTAGGGTCAGCCAAGCTGAGAAAACTAGATGCCAAGAAAGATATGTGTAAGGAGTGAGCAGGCCAAGCAGAGAGAGGAGTGGCTGGTGGCTCTCCACTGAGGGGTCAGGACCTGAGCGGGACGTCCCCAGACTCTTCAACCAGCTATAGCAAATAATAAAGGGACTTGGGGAGCAGTCTCCATTCAGTGACATCCAAGACATTTCAGGGCACCATCTTCCTTACCCACCCGGATGGCATCACCAGTGTGGGGCCCAGGCGATGGGGCAGTGGGAAGGGACAGAATAGCTGAACTCGGAGACCCTGACTGGCTCCGAGTGACACTCAGCCCTGGGGAAAGGAGAGACCCCAGGACCTCATCTCTGTGCTGAAATCCTTAGACAGAGGGGAGCCATGTTATGAACTGAAAGAGGGACAGGATTCCAGTGGGTGAGGGGAGGCAGAAAGAGGGGCAGGAAGCAAGGCAGTCTTGTCTGGGGTATGGAGTGGCAGGGTTCCTTGCCCTTTGTGCAGGGTGAGGAACCAGAGCTGACAGAGGGCCCTGGGGCTGTGAAAGGACCACTATCAGGTTTTTCCATGTTCCCCCTTCTTCCAAGAAATCCACACCCAGAGAGAAGATTTCCACCCACAGAAAGGAGAAGGCTCATGAGAGCAGCAGAGGGGCAGCCCTTCATGAAGAAACAAAGTTTAAGGCAACCAGGGCCAGAAAAAAAAAGTTCCTGTTTCAAGGGAAAATTTTACAGATTATGTTTTTAAGTTATAGCTAATATGCACATTTTCTGAGAAGGAGACAAAGAGATGCAGTTCTAGCAATGGGAATGTTTCAGAATGAGACATGGTGGGAAAATATTCTGGGTATAATCTAGGGAGGCATTATATTGATTTGTAGAATTAATGGGAAAAGAATTGAGCCAAAAAAGAAGTTTGCACAAGAAAGAGAGGAAGATTAGCTAAAGAAGGATGCAGGATGTATTAGTTTCTTGTTGCTGCTGTAACAAATTACAACAGTTAGTGGTTTAGAACAACAAAAAACTATCTTACAGTGTGGATAGTAGAAGTCCAAAAATATGTCTTTTGGGGTTAAGGTGTCATAGAGGCTGTGTTTGAAGCTTCTAGAAGGGAATCCGTTCCTCATCTTTTCCTTCTCATAGAGACCATCCGTATTCTATGACAGTAATGGTGTCACTCTGATCTGTGTTTCTGTCATCAGATATCCTTCTCTGCCTCCGATCCTCCTGCCTCTCTTTAGTAAGCACCCTTGTGATCACGTTGACCCCCCTCAGATAAACCAAGATAATATTCCCATCTCAAGATCCTTAATCACATCTGCAAAGCTAACATATTTACAGGTTCCAGGGATGAGGATGTGGACACATTTCGAGGGGGGTATGATTCTGTACGAAGGTGGAATTTTTTTTAAAGGATGGGAGAGACAGACATGTTTATTCATTGAGGGTAAGTGCCAGGAGATGGGGAGAGATCTCAGAGAGGTAAGGACTGATGAAGAAAGCTCCCAAGACGGCCAAGGAGGTGATGCCTAAGAGACAGGTGTGGGGAATGGTCATGAACAGGTATAACGAAACTGGAGTGAAGACGGAGGACGGATGCAGAAGCCAAGTAATTTGCAGTTGGGTGGAGGGAAAAGGTTCTTAGAGAGAAGGCAGAGTTAGGCACAGAAACTGGGGGTGGAATGCTAGTGCCCGCGCAAACCCTCTGCATCACATGTTCAGAGCAACTTCTCTGTGACTGGCTCCTTCTTTTCTTCCAACTGTGACTCCGTCTTGGCAGAGGCTCCCACAATCAATACTCTCCAGTGTCCAGCTACCCTTGGGTCTACTGAGTGAGAGAAGAAAGATGTTAGGGAGATTCAGAGTACATTCTGGAAGACCTCTTCATGATGAGATCGTGACAATGGTCCACTTCAGAGTCCAGGGATATTTTCACAGGCTCCAAACACCCTTTCTCTGGTGGTACTGATAAAATGCCTCCCAGAGAAATACAAAGCAGTGATTGCTGTTTGTCTCCTGTGTTATTCGTGAACGCAGACGTCAGACACTCAAGGCTGACTCTAGTGCACTGAGGGTAAAGAAGAGTTGGTGGGGGAGATGACACCTGTCCCTTGGTCATGGAGAGGCTGGAGTGATGGCAGCTCTATTTCTGGCTCAGTCTTTCTAGACCTGGGGACTGTCATGGGGTGATGCTGGTTCCACCAGGTGATGCCTGCCTGGATGGGTGGAGTCTTTGAAGGACAGGAGAGGCAGGGTCTGAGGGTGGGCACAGAAATGGCATGTAGTTAGAGTGTCCTTAGCAGCTCCAGGGGCTGCCTGACTGCCTCTGAGGTTTGAGCCTGGAAGGTGAGGTTTCAGCAGTGGCTAGAACAGGAGAGCCATGACACCTGGAGAGGGGAGACTTTGCCATCTCAAGGCTGGAACAGGAACATGTGGGCTTTGGGCCTGGGCTGGACTTAGGGGACAGGGATAGGAAGCATAAGCTGCTGGTGTGAGTAGAATCCGAGGCTCTGGGAGGCTCTGGAGTGATGGGGTCAAGGGCTTCTTTCTGGTATTAAGATATCAGGTGCTAGGCTGGGCGTGGTGGCTCAGGTCTGTAATCCCAGCACTCTGGGATGCTGAGGTGGGCAGATCATCTGAGTTTAGGAGTTCGAGACCAGCCTGAGCTAGAGTGAGACCCCATCTCTAAAAATAGCTGGTGTTGGCTTGGTGCCTGTGGCTCAATGGGCTAAGGCACCAGCCACATACACCTGAGCTGGCAGGTTTGAATCCAGCCTGGGCCTGCCAAACAATGACAGCTGCAACCAAAAAATGGCCGGGCGTTGTGGCGGGCGCCTGTAGTCCCAGCTACTTGGGAGGCGGAGGCAGGAGACCCCCTTGAGCCCAGGAATTGGAGGTTGCTGTGAGCTGTAATGCCACGGCACTCTACCCAGGGTGACAGCTTGAGCCTCTGTCTCAAAAAAAAAAAAAAATAGCTGGTGTTATGGCAGGCACCTGTAGTTCCAGCTACTCAGGAGGCTGAGGCAAGAGAATAGCTTGAGCCCAAGAGTCTGAGGTTGCTGTGAGCTGTGATGCCATGTGAGGGTGACAGAGTGAGACTCTGTTTCAAAATAAAACAAAAAACATGTGAGATGCCTCAGGGAAGTCACATAGATACACACTGATGAAGGGGTGGACAGGACTTCTGGAATTGCACATTTGTCAGTCTGATGCCAGAAATCATCGCTTAGAATGAGAGTTAGAGACCCTTAGTGTGTCAGCAGAGGAGGAAAGGAGAGTGGAAGGCTCGAGGAGGGAGCCCATGACAGCTAACAGAAGACAAAAGAGGCCACGGTTCCCGGAGTGGACGGGCGTCATCTTGGGGACCCTGGCAGGGGCATTTATTTTCTCGTAGAGGCTCTTCTGGAAGGAGTTGGTAGGCATGCACTTGCTATACTCATTGTTATGGTGTGACTGGATACCATACACTTGACATACTGATACACCTCCTTGCTCATGTGCTGACTATGTCACTCAAGATTTATGAAGCCCTGCATACTTATTTTTGAGAGTTTCAGGTACCAGAAGTTTTCATCTTCAAGGGACCAAAAGTTAGACAGGCTATCTAGCATTTGTCTATTAAGACAGCTGGAGCTTTGGACAGCAGGGGAGGAGCGATCACAGTGTTTCAAATGCCCTAGACCCCACAATAAGCCTTCAACATGCTGTTCTCTGTTTCATTTTCACTCACCCACCCTTCATTCTTGGCTTTCAGGTTCTCACTGGTAGGGGACCCCTTTCCTTTGCTGTCAACTTTTAGCAGTGAGGATAAGCGCTGGCTGGTATGTGCAAAGGTTTGGGATTCTCGTCTTCTTCCACTGCTTTCTGGCTGGACAATTTCAGCTGTCACTGAACACTTTGGCGCTTCAGCTTTTAATTTGTAAAATGAGACTAACAAATGTTTTCTTTCCCATCTCTCTTGTTAGTTGTTTTGAGAAATGAGATACTATTTGCAAAATTACTTTCACTACTCTTAGCATTTCACGCAGCAGGGAACTAAGATGGGGAGAAAGAGATTCAAGGAGTAGCAAAAGATGGCTCAGGAGAGGGAGGTGGCAGTCAGGTCACGAGGCATCTTGCCTAAATGTCATGTGAAGGTACGTGACCTTAGGCTTTTTTAAGTAGGAGAGTGATGATGTCAGATTCAGACTGAGTATATCACTTCTAATTCTGCGGAGGTGAATTTCAAGAGGACAAGTCGAGAGGCATAGAGACCAGGGAGGAAGGTTGTAATGACGGTGTTGAGGGTAAGAACTGAGACGGTGGTCAGCCATTGAGATGGACCATAGAGGAAAGATTAGCTTTGGAGGTAAAAGCAATAGCATGCGGAGATTGACTGGTGGGAGAAGAAGCAGAGTCAGGGAAGGAGGACTGAGCTTTTGGCATGGGAATTGAGGGAGAGGGCCTCTACTTCAGAGAAGGGACTGCAGGAGGAAGAGCAAAATTGAGAAGGTCAAAGGTGAGTTCTGTATAGATGCACCTGGATACTGGAAGCATGGGAGCGGGTACACCCAGAAGGCAGTGGGATAGAGACATTTGAAGCTGGTGGAAAATTTTAGGGCTAAAGATGCAGATTTGGAGGCATCAGGTTGTCGAAATTTTTATAAATCATGACCATGTTCCCAGGGAAATATAAACTTTGAAGTTCGGTGAGGCAGAGAGAGAACCTTTAGGATCACCAGTGTTAAGAGATAGTGTATTAATTTTCTCATTATGAGGGTGGCCTAAAGCTAGACAAATGCCCTGCCTCACAGTTCTGCAGCTCAGAAGTCTGATGCCAGACTTTTAGCCACACTGGGCTAAAACCAAGAGTTAGCAGGGCTCTGCTCTTTTCTGGAGGGCCTGGGCGAGTATCCATTTCTGTGCTTTCCTCAGCTTCTAGAGGACGCCTATATTCCTTGATACACGGCTTCCTTCCTCCGTGCTCAAAACCAGCAATGGGGTGTTGAGATTTTTCCAGGCTGTTGTTTTGCAGTTTTCCCTTCAACTTTTTCTTCTACTTTTAAGGACTCATGTGGTTAGATTGGACCACCTGAATAATTCCGAATAATCCCTTCATCTCAAAATCACCTGAATAACAATTTTAATTGTATCTGAAATCTAATTCTCTTTTGCCATGTAAGGTAACACATTCACGGCTTTAGGGCAAGGACATCTCACGGGAGGTCATTATTCTGCATTGCAGATGGTACAAAGAAAAGGCTTCCAAGGTATGGCTAGGTTAAGGGAGAACCTGAGGAAGGTATTATTGTAATTGTTCTTGAAATCAGTCCCAAGACAAAGAGCCATATCCGCAGAATAACTCTAGCCTCTCCTAACAACCTAGACTGGGTACATAAGTGCCAGAGTGGTAAACAATGAAAAGATTTGGATTGAAATTCTAGGTATTTTCCTCATGCTTTGGGAACTTGAGTAATCTCTACTCTAAGACGTTTTCCTCATCTGTACACCATGGGTCAGGATTATACTTTCCTCAAGAAGTAATGCACATGAAAACTTTAGTGAATTACCTAGGACAGTGCCCACGTCAATGATGTGCTATCCAGGAACTTTCAATAAAACTTCTTGAACTTAGGTTCATGTAAATATCCTCTCAGGTTTAACTGCTTCTTTCAGGTTACAAGGAAGTCGCCCCAAATCCTGAATTCAGCCCACATAGATGGGTATGTACACAGGCCACTTATATACAAAAGTTGCAATTAGAAATTGCTCCTGCCCTCAAACTTAACACTATCAGTCAATGCATAGTAGTTTGTACAGATGGAAGGTTCTAGAAAAGATGGGAGGGTAGAAGGAGAAACCCTAGCGGAGGAAATTAATGAGGGCTCATATTTGAAGAATTGTCACCAGGAAAAGAGAGTCGATGTAATCTGCACTCATTTACGAGTCATATAAGAAAGAGTTTAAATCTAAATAATTTAGATTTTGATCCTTAAAATAGAATTTTCTAAGGGCAGAACTGTATTATAGTAGTATTGAGATATAGGCTGTAATCATCTTTATCAATAAGATTCCTGTGGTGGGTGCCAATTTCAACATTATGATGAATGTAAGATCCTATAATATCTTTAGCTTCCAACTGGACATTTCCAGGAGATCTCATAGCAACTGCAGAGATCGGTGCAGCTGGAACTTTTTGATTTTAACTCAAGTTCACTTTTTTCTGTTAGACTTCCCTGTTTCCATCAATGGTAGCTACAATTTCTGAAGCCCTCAGGCTAAAGCCCTCTTTTTCCCTTTTCTTTCTATGATGATTAATTAAACACTTACTACATGCCAAATAATGGATGAAACAAAAGAATCATAAAGATTAATAGAGATGTCCACTCCCAGTAGTTTGGTCTCCCAGATATAACCATGAAAGCCTTCTGCTGTAACACATCTCATATGCTCGGTTTAAAAATCATTTAAATATGAAGTTAGCAAGAAAGTAGAACTCTTCAGAAGCCAAAAGCAAGAAAATGCAGAAATTAAGAGGAGTCAGAGAAAAATAAACATTAATCATTTAACTATGAAAGTGGCCAAACTTAAATAAAGAGAGATAGGGCTAAACTATTGGGCATAAATATCCTTAGCCAGGATGAGATTAATGAGAGATGAAGTACACTAAAGTTTTTGATCTTTTCAAGAGGTGGGTATTGAGTAACACATAATTTTACTAAGTTACATATATATGTTATAACTTCTAGAGAAACCACCAAAAGGAATGGAAATTGTGCACAAAGCTTTCAAACCAGTAACAGAAAGAAAATGAAATAAAAAGACATCCAAGTACTCTATAAGAATGCAGGAATACTAATAATAAACAAAAAAAGTGAGAAAGCAAAAAATATAGCATAAAATAACATAAATCTTAATCCATCATTAATTCCAATAAATGTGAATGGCATAGACCATTCAGTTAAAAGATAAACACTGTCACATGAGACTTAAAAAACAGATCAGCTATATTTTGCTTACAAGAGAAACACTTAAACTAAAAATATAAAGACAAAAGTAAAAGAATAGGAAAAATATATTCTAGGTAAAAATTAACCATATTTAAGGGTAGCTATTCTGACAAAATAGATTTTCAGGCAAAACATATCACTAGAGACAAAGAAGACAAATATATAATAAGAAAAAAGTTCAACTCATAAGGAAGATGTCACAGCTCCAATCTTTCCTGCCCATGATAATGTAGCCTCAAACATACAAAACAAAAATTGATAGAACTGCATGGAAAAATAAACACATTCACCACCATAGTGGGAGAGTTTAACACACTTCTCTCAGTAATAGAAAAAGCAAATTCAAAACTTGATGAGAACACAGAAATACTTGAACGACATAGTTAAGAACTTTGATCTAATCTATGCACATAAAACATTCTGTACAGTAGATGTGGAATGCTTTTCCTTTCCAAACACACATAGAGTACATATGAAAACTGACCACATACCAGACCAGTGCTGTCCAAGGGAGCTTTGTGCAATGATGGGGATACTCGATATTTGCAGTCTTGTACGGTAGGCACTGACCACCTGCAGCCATCGAGCAATTGATGTATGGCTAGGGCAATGGAAGAAACTGAATTTTAAATTTTATTTAGTTCCAATTAATTTATATTTAAATAGCCATTGGCTGTTGGCTACTTTAAATAGCCATAGGCTAGTGGCTACTGTATTGGGCCATGCAGACCTATGCCACAAAAGCAAATATCACATATTTCTAAGGATAGGTAACATGAAATCACTTTCTCTAAGAAAAATTAAGTTCAGAATCAATTATCAAAAAATAGGCAAAACACCTCACCTCACAAATTTCATCAGTGAAATTTATAACACTTCCAAATAGTTCAGAGGTCAAAGTGGAAGACAGATTAGAAACTCAAATGCATTTGAAATTGAACAGTAACAAAAATGTTACATATCAGAACCTGGGGTGCAGTAAAATTTGGTAGAAGGGAATTTAAAGCCTTAAATACTTAACACAACATAAGAAGAAAGGCTAACAATTACTGACCTGAGTAATGACATAAGTGCTTCAAAGTAAATTAGAAAAATGAAGACAAAATAAATCTCAAAGAGAAAATATTAAAGGTGAGATAAAAATAATTACAATAGAAAATAGATAGGTGGTACCTGTAGCTCAGTGAGTAGGGCACTGGCCACATACTCTGAGGCTGGTGGGTTTGAACCTGGCCCGGGCCTGTTAAAACAGCAATGACGACTGTAACAACAACAACAACAACAACAACAACAACATAGCTGGGCCTTGTAGTGGGTGCCTGTAGTCCCAGCTACTTGGGAGGCTGAGGCAGGAGATTAGCTTAAGCTGAAGAGTTTGAGGTTGCTGGGAGCTGTGAGGCCACGGCACTCTACCCTGGGCAACAGCTTGAGAATCTGTCTCAAAAACAAAAACAAAAACAAAGAAAAACCCTCTGGTAATTATGATCAAAGAAAAACCCTCTGGTAATTATGATCAAACAAAAACAAAGAAAAACCCTCTGGTAATTATGATCAAATAAATAGGAAGCCTGAGATGCAAAAAATGAAAGAAAATGTAACTACATATACTATAGAGATTGTAATGATATATTATTATGAATAGCTGCGCCCCAGTTTTTAAAACTTAGGTAAAATGGAAAATTTCCTGAAAAAATATAACATCAAAATTGACCCAAGAAGAATGGAAAACATTCTCCTGAAATCATTAAAAATAGATTTTCTAGGTCTACAGGCTTTATAGATGGGTTATAACGAACACTTAAGGGACGTATAGTTCTGGTCTCACTCAAAATATTCCATAAAGTAGAAAAAAAATCTCCCACCCTTTTAGTGAAGGAAGTATAACATTGATATGAAAACCAGAAAAGGATAGTAAGGAAGTGGAAGTTTAGCCGGGTTACTTTAACTCGTGAACTAATGAACAGCAGCCACAATTGAGCTGAGTTAAGCAATATGCAGAAGTGACAAGACGTGTTTACCACACTGGTTTTATCCCAGGAAATGTACGAATAGTTTAACATCAGAAAGCTATTCACGCAGTCCACACATTCACTGATTGAAGCAGAAAACTATATGATCATTTCAGTAGATGTTCTCAATTTCCATGTAAGAAATGAGCATTCATTCACGGTGTCGCGACCCTTTTGTGTTGCTATAAAGGCTGGATGATAATTTATAAATAAAAGAGGTTTACTTGGCTCACAGTTCTGCCCACTGTGCCGGAAGCCTGGAGCCGGCGTCTGCTTGTGTATGGTGAGGGCTCAGGCTGCTTCCACTCAGGTGAAAGGGGAAAGGGAGCTGGTGTGTACAGAGTGCATGGCAAGAGCGAGGGAGAGAGAAAGGGAGAGAGGGAGAGAAGAGAAGGAGGTGCTTTTCAACAGCCAACTCCCAGAAAACCGAGTCTTCATTAACCTCCTGGAAATGGCACATGCCAGGTACTAGGCCAGTTTAGTGCGGATCTGCCCTCCTAATCCAAACTCCTCCTAGTGGGCCCCAACTCCCCAATACTGGGGATCAAATTTCAACATGAGACTTGGCAGGGCCAAAGAAGAAAGTAATACACTCCAATGGAAGCTTGATTCCATAACTGGGCTATTATGAATAGTGCCACAATAAACATGTAAGTGGAAGGATCTCTTGAAAGTACTGACTTAATTTCCTTTGGATGGACATGCAGTAGGGGGATTGGTAGGTCATAGGGCAATTCTGTTTCTGATTTTTTTTGAGGAATTTCCATATTGTTTGCCATACTGGCTGTATTAACGTGTTTACATTCATGTCAACGTTGCATAAGGGTTTCCTTTTCTCTATACCCTTGACAACACCTGCTATCTTTTATCTTTTTGAGAAAAGCCACTCTAACAGGAGTGAATATCTCATTGCATTTTCCTGATGATTGGTGATATTGAGCGTTACTTCATGTACATGTTGGCCATTTGTATATCTTTTCAA
The DNA here is from genome assembly GCA_963573935.1 of Arctocebus calabarensis. Taxonomy (NCBI): domain Eukaryota; kingdom Metazoa; phylum Chordata; class Mammalia; order Primates; family Lorisidae; genus Arctocebus; species Arctocebus calabarensis. The sequence continues at coordinate 3,174 of CAUYON010104855.1, read as the reverse complement.
AAGTGTTTATTCAGGTCTTTTACCCATTTAAAAAATATCAGGTTATTTTCTTTGCTATTGAAGTGAGTTCCTTAAATATTTTGGATAGAAACCCTTTATCAGATGGCTATTTATGGATATTTTCTCCCATTCTGTAGGCTGTCTCTTCCTTCTGTGATTCCTCCACTGTGCAGATGTGTTTAGTTTCATGTAATCCCTCTGTCTACTTTTTTTTGCCTTAGTTTCATGTGCGTTTGAGGTCAGATTGAAAGAATCGTTGACCACACCTATGTAATGAAGTTTCCCTGTATATTTCCTTTGGGTAGTTTCCTAGTTTGGGGTTGTACATTTAAGTCACTTATCCATTTGAAATTGATTTTTTTTTTTTTTTTGAGACAGAGCCTCAAGCTGTCACTCTGGATAGAGTGCTGTGGCATCACAGCTCACAACAACCTCCAATTCCTGGGCTCAAGCGAGTCTCCTGCCTCCACCTCCCAAGTAGCTGGGACTACAGGCGCTCACCACAACGCCCGGCCATTTTTTGGTTGCAGCTGTCGTTGTTTTGGTGGGCCCGGGCTGATTCAAACCCACCAGCTCAGGTGTACATGGCTGGCGCCTTAGCCCGCTGAGCCACAGGCACCGAGCCTTGAAATTGATTTTTATATATGGTGAGAGAAAGGTCTAATTTCATTCTTCTGCATGCGGCTATCCAATTTCCCGACACTATATTATTATTATTATTTTTGAGACAGAGCCTCAAGCTGTCCCCCTGGATAGAGTGCTGAGGTATCACAGCTCACAGCAACCTCCTACTCCTGGGCTCAAGCAATTCTCCTGCTTCCACCTCCCAAGTAGCTGGGACTACAGGCACCTACGACAATGCCCAGCCATTTTTTGGTTGCAGCTGTCATTGTTGTTTGGCGGGCCCAGGCTGGATTCGAACCCGCCAGCTCAGGTATATGTGGCTGGTGCCTTAGCCCATTGAGCCACAGGCGCCGAGCCCCGATACTGTGTTATATTGGAGGATGGTCTTCTCCCTGTTGTGTTCTCTAGGTACCTTTGTTGAACATCTGTTGGCTCTAAGCATGTGGATTTATTTCTGGATTTCCTACTCTGTGTCCATTTTTTATGCCAGTACCGTGCTGCTCGGTCATAATTGGTTGGTAGTGTATTTTAAAGTCGGGAGCGTGAGGTATCCAGCTTTGTTCTTCTTGCTCAAGATCGCAGTGACTGTTCAGGCCTTGTGTGGCTGGATACAAGTTTAAGGATTGTCTTTTCTATTTCTGTAAAGAACGACACTGGTAGCTTGATTTGAATTATATTGATGTATAAACTGCTTTGGGTAGTATGGGCATTTTAATAATATTAATCCTTACAACCCATGAATATAGGATATCTTTCCATTTATTTGTGTCTTCTTCAATATCTTTGATCACTGTTTTTTTGGTTTTTAGTGTAGAGATTTTTCTCCTTCTTGTTTAATTTTATTTCTAGGCATCCTTTTGGGTAGCTATTATAAAGCTATCATTTTCCTGATTTATTTTTCAAGAGGTTCACTATTAGTATATAGAAATGCTACTCATTTTTGCTGAGAATGGTGGCTTATGCCTATAATCCTAGCATTTTGGGAGGCTGAGGCAGGAGCATCACTTGAGATAAGAGTTCAAGACCAACATGGCCAATAGAGAGACCCTGTATCTACAAAAAATTAAAATTACGCGGGCATTGTGGCATGTGCCTATAGTCCCAGCTATTCAGAAGGCCAAGGCGGGAGGACTGCTTGAGCCCAGGAGTTTGGGGTTGCTATGAACTATGATAACACCACTGCACTCTAGCCGGGGCAAAAGAGTGAGACTCTGTCTCAAAAAGAAGAGAAGAGAAATGAAAGGAAAAGAACTAATGTTTGTATATTGATTTTGTATTCTGCAACTTCTCTGTATTTGTTTATTAATTGTAAAAGGTGTTTTGATGGAATCTTTAGGGTTTTCTATGAATGAAATCATATCACCTGCAAAGAGGAACAATGTGACTTTCTCATTTCCAATTTGGATAAATTTTATTTCCTTCTCTTGCCTAATTGCTCTGGCTAAAACTTTCAATACTATAGCAAATAGAAGTGGCAAAAGTAGTCATCCTTACCTCGTTCCAGATCTTAGAAAGAAAGCTTTCGGTTTCCCCCTGAATGGGGTATACTGTTTGCTGTAGGTTTTTCATAACTGGGCTTTGTTATTTAGAGGTACATTCCTTTAATACCTCCTTTTTGAGAGTTTTTATGATGAAGGAATGTGAATGTTGTCAGCTGCATCTATTGAAATGATCACGTGTATTTTGTTCTCCATTCTGTCAATGTGATGTATCACACTTATTGATTTGTGTATATTAAATCATTCTTACCTGGGATGAATCCCACTCGATCATGGCGAATAATCTTTTTAATGTGTTGTTGAGTTTGGATCGCTAATATTTTGTTGAAGATTTTTGCATCATGTTTACCAGGGATATTGGCCCACAGTTTTCTTTGGGTGTGTGTGTCCTTGACTCCTTTTCATGTCAGGGGAATGCTGGATTTAGGGAATGAGTTTGGAAGAATTTCCTCCTCTTTGATATTTAGGGAGAATTTGAGAAAAACTAGCATTAGCCTTCCTTTAAATGTTTGGTGGAATTCAGCAGTGACAACATCAGATCCTGGGTTTTCTTTCTTTCTTTCTTTTTTTTTTTTTTGATAGACTTCTTTGCTAAATTACTGATATAGTCTCTTTCCTTGTTACTAGTTTATTCAGATTTTTTATATCTTTAAAATTCAATCTTGGAAGGTTGCATGTATCAAGGAATTTATCCATTTCTCCTAGGTTAATCCAATTCATTGGCATAAAATTGTTCATAATAATCTCCTGCAATCTTCTGTATTTCTGTTTATCAATTGTAATGTGTCTTTTTTCATTTACCTATGATTTAATTTGAGTCTTATGTCTCTTTTTGCTTAGTTTAGCTAAAGTTTTGTTCAAAAACTCAACTCTTCAACTTGTTAATAACGTCTATTTTATTTTTCTTTTCTTTTTCTTTTTTTTTTTAATTTTTGTAAGACAGAATTTATTCACAGAAAAGAAAGAAAAGAATACAGAAAACATTAAGGCATCTGTTAGAGGGAGAAAATTCTAGTGGGGAGAGAGAAGCTCTCTCCGTTTCTCTCCCAGT